>CANTUT010000421.1:192500-505000 GCA_947687605.1 Reutealis trisperma | reverse complement strand
ACTCCTCCTATAAATACCTTGCACTTTATAACAGCTAAAGACACACAATTACATACTTCTATACTCTCCCTAAAGCTTTCTAAACCCTATTTCTAAGCTTTTAAATTATCAAAACCCTTTTTCAAAACCTCTTCCATCGCATAAACCTCATTCATAAGTTTTCTAATCATCTCAAAACCTCATTCACAAGCCTCCTAATCATCTCAAGTTCTATTCTTAAGCTTTCTAGTCAAGAAAATGTGCAACTCAAGTTATTTCTTTTGGTTCTCAAGCAAAGGTATTATCCAAGTCCCTCCTATTCAAGAGTCCTTCTTCCAAAAGGAGTGTTCGTGATATCTCAAAGCTAAGGTGGAACTTAGATCCGGTGCCAAGCTTGCTCCCTATGTTCCTCGCCGACGAAAGCCAAAGGTAAAAGTTCTTTCCTTTTCCTTTTCAATTTCAATTTCAAGATCTAAATCTAAAAAGATCTAATTTTTGTTAATTAAAATCTGACCTAATTAACAAATCTCTAAAACCCCTTTAAAATCAATCAAAATATGATAATAAAGGTAATGACTTAAAAACCCCTCCTTCGCAAGAAGGAAGAACTGCATGTGATTTGATTCCCATTCAAAGGGATACACAAGCTTGTCGTCTTTAAGGCATTTAACTCCACTAAAATTGACAACTTCTTCTCTCTATCACCTTCTTCACGTAGTTTAGGATCAAAATTGTTTTTCTTAAATAAAAGTCTAACTTTTAATTCTTTTTATTATAATTGTTTTAATACTCTCTTTCTTATTTTAGTTGTTTAGATTATTTGGGGAATGTGTGCTTTTCCTCAAACACATAAGGGCTAGAGGAAAGATCTCATGTTTTAGTATTTTGACTTGTAATAGTTTTAAGTAGCTTCTCCCTTATCCTTTTGCATCTTGTGATTATTATTATCTCATATTTGTCATACATTACATAAGTAATATTGTTTCATGCATCATATTATATCTAGTCATGCATATATAAAAACTTCTTTTTATAAAAGCTATTTTGTATTTAAGCCAAGCTAAATTTTTTATATTGTTTTAACCAAAATCTAGTCCTCGAAGCATCTTTGGTCATTCGAGGATTAGCGCTTTTCCTTTGGGATCAATGGTATAATTTTAGAGTCAGTTAAATTAGGTTTTTCCTTTAATTTTCCCAACTAAAATAAAAAAAAAATTGAAGTGGCGACTCCTTTTTTAAGTTACAACTTACAATTTTCTGAACTCATAGCGGGTTCCAATCGTGATGTTTCTCTCAAAATGGGCATTTTTGATTCCCTTTTAGTGGATCAGAACAGGTGCTCGGGCAAGGCCTCTCAACTGGCGACTCCACTGGGGACTTCGAAATCTTTTTCAAATAAAGGATAAAGTGGACTACTCTTGGTAAAGCAAAAGTTTGGCTTTTATTACAAAATGGCTTTTTCATGCATCACTACATTGGGCTCCTTGTCCAAAACATTAGTTTCTTAGGAAAACAAAGGATAGAAAGTAACATTGAGTGGGCAACCTTCCTTAGGTCTGCTTGCCGATAGTGAAATCATCCAGCCCACGACGTATCCTCTAATCTTTTTAGAGGTGTAATGAGTATGCACGTACTGTTGGACCCACACGAGGCTCCTTGACTCACATGTGGTTAGGTATATCGCATCTCTAGTGTGATGGATTCCTTTCAAGCCACCCTTACCCTTTCATGTAGTAACTCATAGGACCTTCCTTTTGGATTGTATGAACCATAATACTAAACTTGGTATTTCATGAAACCTTTTTCAATCATTCATTCATACATGCATGCATAAATTGAACCTTGTGAAAAGTTTAAAATCTATCCAAACACCTTCACACCTAAAACCTATGGTCAAAACCTAAAACTTATGGTCCACCTAAACCCATAGTCAAAACCCAAAATCCATGGTCCACCTAAACTTATGCTCAAAACCCAAAACTCATGGTTCATCTAAACCCATAGTCCAGTCCTACCCAAACCCATGTTAAACTCATGGTAAAAATAAACCCATATATGGTACCCCCATCCAAATCCACAATCCTTGTCTAAGCTAAACACTAACTTAGCTCTATTCTAGCTTCATCCTTCATAATTTTTATCCAAGCCGAACACTGATCTAGCTTTCATCTGTCACAATTCTTACCCAAGCTAAATACTAACCTAGCTTTTATCTTTCATAATTCTTACCCAAGCTAAACATTGATCTAGCTTTACCCGTAACAATCCTTACCAAAGCTAAACACTAACCTAGCTTCCTCTTATCCTTAATCATTACCTAAACTAAATGCTGACTTTGTTTCATCTTTTACATTACTATCCAAACCCATGCTTCTATTTAAGCCCATAGTCTAGTCCACCATTATCTAACTATCACCAAATCCATGGTCCACCCAACCTCCAAATCCATGGTACATCCATAACCCAATCACAAAACCCATGGTCCCTCCATCTTTAAACCCATACTAAACCATCCATAAATTTCAAATCCAATTACTTAAGGCTAAACTCTAACCTAGCCTTCCTAACTAAACTTTGGTTCCTCAAAAAACTAAAATCCAACCTAACTACTCAAAGCTAAAAATCTGACCTAACTACTCAAAGATAAAATCTGACCTAGCTACTTAAAAGCTAAAATTTGACCTAGCCACTAAAAGCTAAAATCTGACCTAGCCATCCAAAGCTAAAATCTGACCAGGCTCCCCTAGCTAAATGCCTACCTAGCTAACATCACACACCTATACCCTCTTTTTTTCCATACCATGTCAACCTAGCCATAAGACACCATCATCCACTACTCATAAGCCCAACATCCTTAATGTAATACCTTAAACCCAATACCATTGGCCCAACACACTACTTTAAACACAATACCTTTGGCCCCAGCATAATACCTTAAGCCCAATACATTTGGCCCAATACACTATCTTAAGGCCAATACCTTTGGTTCAACCCGATACCTTCAGCTTGAGACCTTGACTTGTACAACATTAGGAAATCATCAAAAGCCCAAATGTAATCAGCTTACAACATCAATGGGAGACTTTTTCCTCAAAGTGTGCATGCCCATCTCATTGATTCTTTTCCAAGCACTTACCTTATTCTTTGACTTAGTTTTAAAGGTACCAATGGCAAGCCTGACTGACATGGAAGCTTTAACCAACCTACTCAAGAGGCAAGAAGAGAACCTTCAAGCTATTCTCATCTCCGCCCTAGACGCTCAACGAGCCAATTTCAATCAATCTTTAGCTAGCCAACAATCCAGTTTTAATAATGCCCTAATCCATCTTACTTCTGCTTTCACTAATGCTTTGAGTTTCCAATGCCAACTTATCATCGATGAAGTGAGATGAATGTTGAACCAAGCTAAGCCCATCAATGCTCCACCTACCATAAATATGACCCATAATTTTACATCCTCAATCTCAAACACCAATGCTATTCTAGCCTCAGCCACGCCATTAGTTTTAGATACTAACCTTACCTCTTCTTTGAATCCTTTTCAAAGCAAGGAAAACCCCACTTCTTCTGCTATCAAAAGACCTTTAAACCTCAACATTGTTTCATGCATCATATTATATCGATTCATGCATATATAAAACTTCTTTTTATAAAAGTTATTTTGTATTTAAGCCAAGCTAATTTTTTTTTTTTAACCAAAACATAGTCTCCGAACCCTCTTTGGTCATTCGAGGATTAGCGCTTTTCCTTTGGGATAAATGGTATAATTTTGGAGTCAGTTAAATTGGGTTTTTCCTTTAATTTTCCCAACTAAAATAAAAAAAATTAAAGTGGCCACTTTTTTTGCAAGTTACAACTTACAATTTTTTAAACTCATAGCAGGTTCCAATCATGATGTTTCTCTCAAAATGAGCATTTTCGATTCCCCTTTAGTGGATTAGACCGGGTGCTCGGGCGAGGCCTCACACTCGCCGTTCGATCTCTCCAAGCCAGCGGGCGTTGCTCTTTGCTCGCAACTTGAAACACCAGCTGCTCCTCCTTGTATCCAGATAGTCTACTCCAGTCCCCTTTTATCAGTCAATAGCTCCCTCATCCCTGTGTCGCCAGTCTCCATCCTAGCATGCCATCCATTTCAGTTTCCCTATCGTGTGCTGTCACTGTCCACTCATATTACCACTACTTCCATTCTTCAACCAACAGCACCCATTCTTGATACTTCATCATCATGCCAAGCTGCCAATAATTCCCTTCTCATCTTTCAATTATAGCAGTGTGTTTAGTTAATCCCATTGTTATACTAGTTTTTTTTTTTTTTACCAAAATTGAAATTACCATGGAGAGGAAACTAATTTTTGCTTTGTTTAAATTTGCAGGTGTTTCTAAACCCTATTATTGGGAAATATATCCAATTCCTCCCCCACTTTCACCAAAAGGCTCATCCCTACTAAGACATTTTTCTCCATCAACTCCTAATCCTCACTAATATTTGCAATTTTGTCAAAGAAAATGGTTTAAGAAAGGTAATTTATTTTGGTTTCTTACTTTAGAAATTGATGGATTTGGTATAAATTGAATGTATTGGAGAATTAACTTGATCTTGAAAAGTTGTTTGATTGGGTGAATTGAATTGGTACTCTTTGGAGGAGGAAATAAATTGATGGAGGAATGTGTCATTCTTTTGGGATTTCTTGAGTCTTGATATGATGATGATTGTATCTTTCAATACATATAGCCATTTTTTAGCTACTCTTTGGTTTTCTTGAATGTTTTGATACAATAGGAATTGGCAAAGTTCTTTGATAATGCACTTAGTTTACCTACCTAAATTGCCAATATTTACTTGTACAAGAGCCATAAATAGACAAAATGACACTTTTATAATAAACAAATCAAAATTTGAAATTGGCTTAATGTTCTTGGCTCTTGCATTTGCTTGATAGGAAACCAAAGAATAATAGATTTAAGCTTCATAAAATTTGGGAAATTTATTTTGAATTCATCTTGGGGTGGGTATAGCCATATATTAGCCTTTTAAAGGAACATGGTGAAATCGGGATTCAATGGTAATTTGGGAATGAAAGATGCTAATTACACAACTTTTCGAGACATGGCAAATCTCTTTGGCAAAACTTTGGCAAACAAACTCTCACCATTTGTTGAAATCATCTATGATCATATGTGGATCACTTTGAAAAACTTGACTATATTGGCAAAGGTCTAATGATTATGAATTTTATAGCCATATTTTGGCTTCATTTCACTACCTTGATAAAAATCTATAATAGACCTAAATAAAACCAATTAGAGCCATAATTTGGCTTTAAAAAAAAAAAAAACTTAGATAATAAGTATCCATACTTTGGTTAATTTGGATTGAGAGAACCATAATCATGGGAGTGGTCTTGAATCAATAAACCACAATTCAAACAAAATTTTAAGGTTAATCACCAATTTTGGATTAAAAGGTTGGGATCCAAGGTGTAAAAATATTTGACAAGTTATTGGCTTGATATTTTCCTTGATGCTCACCACCAAAAAAAAAAAAAAAAAACATTCTCTTTTGTATTTTTATTCAATGGAAACAGTTGACACATTTCCCTCACCCAAATAAGCCAAGCAACCTTTTTTGTAAAAAAAAAAAAATTTGGCACTTGTTTATTTTGCCAAAATCTCATTTTGCCATATTCTAATTCTAATGCGCCATAACCATGTCATTAGCATATATCTTAACACTCCATTATTTGTGCACATGGCATTATGAGCTTGTCCGGCTAGAAATTACGAGGATATTTCAGCTTAACATTTGAAGTCTATCTTATATTACTAAAAATTTTTATTGACCCACATTCTTGCAACACATTTATGGTTAATTGACCACTTCGAATCTATCTAGCTCAACATAGGGTAATTCATGTTCTAGTCAAATGAATACTATATTAAATGGTACCTCAGTCTCCTTTGCTCCTGAATTATACTGATGCTCTTCTTTCTTTTGCAATTGTGGCTATGGATCTACCATCTTCTTTAGCTTCAAGTAACCTTATTACCCCTGGTGACCATTTTTTGGCCTAGGTATTTTCTTGCTCTTTAAACATTTCCTTTATTTCTGAAGAAGCATTCTCATTTAAGTTGTTTGTTTTTGGTTTTCTAGGGGTTGATGCATTTGCATGGATTGCAACAAACTCCTACTTTCGGCTCTTCTTAAGCGTCAGAGGTAATGTAACTTATGTACTTTCTATTTTTCCAATTTCTACTTTCTGAGATTCCATATTAACATATAGACCTTTCCTTTTTTATAGAGCGATCCATCGATATCCTTGTTGTGTGATCCTGTTCAACCTCATGTGCTTTTTAGGTACCTTTCCCTTGGTTAATTACCTATCACATCCCATAAACTCTCATATATCTTTAATTCTGTGCAGTTGTAATCCTAAAGATTTTATTCCAAAAGCATCTTAGAGTGCTTATTCTTTGGGTTGGGATCTAAAAATCCTATGGCATCGGCTTTCCCTTTTCCATTCAACAATCCAGCTGAACTGTTATTGGGAACTTCACTAAAAACACTTGCAGCTTATAGAAAAATTAAATCTTGGCCAAGGCTCACCGGTGAATGGAGTAGATGGGTTCTTATGCTAACTCCCCAATATAAAGGTGACTGGAAAAAGATCGGTGTTTATGACTTGATCCAAATGAGTTTACAACCTTTGAATATGGAAAATGACCTCTTATGTGTTGCTTTAAGGTTTTAGTCACATTCACTTTGCTCCTTTATTTTTCCATTTGGTTTAGCCTCTATAACCTTAAAAGATATTTTATTCCTTACTAGTCTTCCAATCCTAGGTAAAGATATCCGTTGTTTAATTGACCCTGAGGATCCTTCCTTACCACCACATTCTTCTGCTTCTACTAATCAAAGTTCTTATTCTAGGGTCATCAAAAGGTGGTGTGATTCTGTAGCAAAAATTACCTTGGAAAAACACATTGAATTTCTTTGGGTTCTAGCCTGTAGGATGATCTTCTATCTAGCTTCTAGTAAACCAGCCATGGATTGCTTGCCTTTAGCTAAAGCTCTCACTACAAGTAAACCTTTTGCTTTAGGCACTATGCTTCTAGCTGCCACTTTCCATGCTTTGCATAAATACACCACCAATGACCCTTTTTTCAAATTAGGTGTTAGCCTGTGGGTAGTTCAAATATGGTTATTGGCCTATTTTCTAGAATTTTGATGTAATGACTTGTCCACTTCTCACCTTCAACCATTGGGTCAACAACTCATGTCTTGCAGAGACTTTTTAGGATCTATTGATTGTTTTAGTTTTTTCTATTCTTTGTATACATGAACTCCTGAACAATTAGATCTCTGGTTTATTATCTGTGAGAGTCAACATTATAGACCTTGGTGGTTTCATTATTTCTCATCTGACTCTAATGATCTGTAAGCCTACCAAACTCAAGTTTTGTTATGCTTTTTCTTCCAATAGACTTCTCATAGTTGGTGGTTCTCTATCTTTTTCTAATGTCCCTTCTGCTAATCCTCCTAAGGTATATAGATACTTACCTTGTTTGTGGAGTAGGCAATTTGGTTTGGCTCAGATTATTCCTTTTTTAGATATCGCACATCTCTTTTTGCCATAAGATGTTTTGACAAAAACTTCTATTGAGGCCTTAGCTGAAAAAGACTATTCTTCTTATTGCTTTCTCCTAAAGTTCCCTAACCAAGAAAGGATCACTTTTATTACTTGGTGGCCTAAGATCTTCAAAGAGCTTGTTCCTTACTAATTGGAAGAATTGATTCTTAGTAAGTTCATTTCATTTTTTTACTATAAGTTAGTGATTTATTAGCCTACTCATATTTCTGACTTTTTCTCTTTCTTTTGCAAAAATGTCTTCTTCTCCGCCCTCTTCCACATCTAAGAAAAGGCGAAAGGAAGTATGTGCCACTATCAAAGATAAAACCTTATCTAAGGAGCAAAAAGTGAAGAGAATCAACGTGCCTGCTCCTAAAAGGCCCAAAAAAGTCAAACCAGCTAAACCACCTATTTCTACTGGCCTAAGGAGATCTAACAGAACATAGCTCAAAAGCAAGTTTTCAAATACATCACAAGCCCCTGTGGAGGTCTCAAACTCCCCTTCCTCTGAGAGTGATGATGATGACGAGGAAGAGACAGAAGAATCCATTGATGCGGTAATGCATCGTATCTCGCATTACTACTCTTCTACATCTGAGAGTCTTTATTCATCTCCACCACCACCTGCCCATTCATCTCTTATTTCTCATCCTGATTCTTCCAAGGATACTAGTGGTACAACAGCACAAGACCCACCTCCTAGCAAGGAACCTATTATCCCTTCTTCTCTAAAGGTAACTTTCTTCTTTATTTGTTGAAATTTCTGACAAGTCTATGTATTAATTCATTTTTAAAATGCAAGCCTTCAACTTTCCTCCCCAGTGTTATCATGATCCTCTGGGTGGCTTGGACTTTTCTTTTCTGACACGGGCATCTTTTGGTACTAGTTCTATGGCTTCATTACCATCTAAGGCTTCTATTAGATCTGCCAAGACCAATATTCAACAATTGATGGGTTTGGATTTACTAAGCCTCGATGAAGACCAGCATGTAATGGTACAATCCTCACTCTCTATCCTTCAAACTGCTTCAAGCACATCAGAAGAAGCTGCTCTATTTGGCAAACTTTTATCAGAGGTGAAGTCCATGTTTAGTGCCACCAAAACCCACAATTCTTCCATTGTGAGTCTATCTGAGAAACTTCGTTCTTTCTCTACTCGTAAACAAGAATATGACTCATTGGTGATGCAAGCGGCCCAACTACAATCCAACCTTCAATCCCTTTTAGTTTTATACCAGACCAAATATAATGCCCTCCAACAACTTAAAGCAGAAGTACTGGCTAGAGAAAACTGCCTTAAGGAGCTGTTGAGTGAAGGCAAGAAAGTGCAATCAGAATGTGACACAATTGTTAACCTATTCTCTATAGAAGGATTGGCCCTGAAGAATGAGTAACCTTTAGTCCAAATCCATAATCAAGACTTAGAAGCCATCCAATATGCTAGGGATGCTTATTGTCAGCGATGATTGAGATGCGAGCCACACTGTCTGACAAGTTTAATATTTAGGTAACTACTTTAGAAAACATAATCTATTAGTTACCTTTGTATTTTAGAACTAAGACAATGCCCTTATGATTTGGCTATTAATGGTTTGAAATTAGACAATCATGCTTTTGTTGACTGTATGAATTATGCTTGTAAAATACTGGTTGTGGCTTTTGTTGGATTTTTTAATGAATTTTGATACTTGACTAACTGAGGCTGAGCCTTCATGATTGATTTTTTTTTATTTGATTTGATACAGAGGCTGAGCCTCCTTTATCATGCAACTATGCATCACTTTCCACTATCACAAATCCATTTATAGCCATATCATTACATCATACAACCATGCATCACTTGACATACTTACAGCTATATCATTACATCAAGTTTTTATAGATTATTATTCTATAAATTAATGGCCGAATTATGAATTAAAATACTTGTTGAAAAGTCTTAAAATTCATTTTCAAAAAGTGGCTATTAGGCCTACTTCTTTTATTACTTTTGAATTTTAAGTGGCTATATAGCCTACTTACATAGAAAATACAAAATACAAAATAAAAGCCATGTGAATGGCCTTTTACATTAGGTCAAACAATATATACCTTTCATGATATTGACCTAATCTACTGGCCATTGAGTTGGCCAATTTTCTCATTCTTTTTCCAATATTTCCCACATAGTGGAAAAATATCTCTTCAAGTACTTTCCATTAATGTATCTCTTATAAGGTCCTCCTTCTAAGTTAGAAAGCCAATAAGAGTTGCCTTTCAAGACCTTATGAATTATGAAGAGACCCTCCCAATTTGGTGACCATTTTCTGAATTCTTTGTCTTTAGACCTTATAGGGAGTATCATCTTCCAAACTAATTCCCCTTCTTCAAAATTCTTTCTTCTCACCCTCTTATTATAGGATCTAGAGATTTACTTCTTCTAAACAATTAAGTTGTTCAAAGCTTGTAACCTTTCTTCATCAAGTTGCTCCAGCTCCATTTACATTGCCTTATTATATCCCTCAGGAGTCAATCCATCTACCTTGCAACTCTCAGGGATGGCACTACCACTTCCAATGGAATTACTGCATCATGGCCATAAGTCAAAGTAAAAGGGCTTACCCCTATAGAACTCCTTTTTGACACTCGATATGCCCACAAAGTCTCAGATAAAATTCGATGCCAATCCCTAGGGTTATCTTTTAACAATTTTTCTAGAATGCCTATCAGCACCTTGTTTGAAGCATCAGCCTGGCCATTGGCTTGGGCATAAAAAGGAGTCGACCTGATTAGTTTAATCCCATAATCCTTCGCAAAATCTTTAACATCCTCTCCAGTGAACATGCTACCTTGATCAGTAATGATTGACTAAGGAATACCAAATCTGTGTATAATGTACTCCTTAATAAATTGAATCACATCTCTTTGCTCTACCTTCTTTATAGGAACAGCTTCAACCCACTTTGTGAAATAATCAGTGGCAACAATAATGAAACTATGTCCCTTAGATGACACTGGATGGATTTTTCCTATCAAGTCAATTGCCCACCCTTTCAATGGCCAAGGTTTGATGATTGAATGGAGCTTAACCGCAGTTACCCTTTGAATACTTTCATACTTCTGACACTGTTGGCACCCCTTTTCATAGTTGATATAGTCTTTTAGGATCGATGGCCAATAATAGCTATGTCTCCTTATCAACCACCTCATTTTGATCCCAGCTTGGTGAGCACCATAAAGTCATTCATGCACCTGCTTCATAACTTCCATTGCCTTAGCAAGTCCAAGGCATCTCAGTAGCAGTCCATCAAAGCCTTTCATGTATAGCTCACCTTCCCATAATACGAAATTCTAAGCCCTTATTTTTATCTTGAATGGACTTCTCCTTCCAAGGCAATCCAAATACTTCATCAATTCATTTCTCCAATCATCTTTCATACTAATCCCTGCATCTAAAGAATCAACAGTAATACCTCTTTCTGTGATTAATGGATGCATTCTTTTTTTAATCATAATCATTTTTTACATTAATTCCTGGCTCCTCTTTATTTCAAAAGCAATTTGCGCTAGCTCATCTGCCTCTTAATTATCTTCTCTAGGGACATGCATAAAAGATACTTCTTCTAATGACTTTAGTATTTG
The DNA here is from genome assembly GCA_947687605.1 of Reutealis trisperma. NCBI lineage: Eukaryota > Viridiplantae > Streptophyta > Magnoliopsida > Malpighiales > Euphorbiaceae > Reutealis > Reutealis trisperma. The sequence continues at coordinate 493,771 of CANTUT010000421.1, read as the reverse complement.
AACAATTACAGTAAAATAAGGAGCTAAAAGTAAACTATTACATTTATACACTCCTAACAACTACTTCAAAACTAACTGTGAATCTCCAACAATTAGGACTTTCTTAGCCCTAATTCTTGCAAGATCTCCAGACCAATTACTAATACTTTATATTCAGCTTGGTTATTGGTACATTCAAAACTCAACTTAAAAGACAAAGCTATTCTTGCCCCACTAGGTGAAGTAATCACCACTCCTGCTCTAACTGAATCCTCTATACTAGACCTATCAAATCTTAGCACCCAAGGTTTAACTTCAATTTCATATATCTGCAAATCTAGTTCTCTAATTTTTTGAATGCTTAGGGACGGATGGTCTATCAAAAAATCTGCTAACACTTGTCCTTTCACAGATTTCTAAGGAAAATAGACTAGTGTAAATTCCATCAGCGCCAAAGACTATTTACCAATCCTTCTTGTTATTAGAGGTCTATTCAACATATACTTCATCAGATCAGTCTGAGACACCACATATACCCTGTGCTTGATCAAGTAATGCCTTAACTTGTTGCATGCAAAATAAAGTGCCAAACACAATTTCTCTATCGATGAGTACTTAATTTCTGTAGGCACCAAAGTTCTGCTTAAATAATACACAGCCTATTCATGTCCTTCATGGTTATTCTAAGCTAAAAGACAACCTATAAACTCTTGTGTAGTTGAAATATATAACTTTAGGGGAACTCCTTCTCTTGGAGGTATTAATACCGGTGGCTTAGATAAATAATCCCTGATCTTGTCAAAAGCCAGCTAGTGCCATTCCTCCCACGTAAACTCCTCTACTTGCTTAAGCTTCAACAAATCTGAAAATATCTTAGTTTTTCCAACCAGATTAGAAATAAACCTTCTTAAGTAATTCACCTGGCCTAAAAATCATTGTAGCTCTTTCTTATTTTGTGGAGCTTTGGCTTCAATGATCACCTTAGCCTTATTTTTTTCCACTTCTACTCCCTTTTGATGTACCAAAAAACCCAAGAAATTTCCTGCTTGAACCCCGAATGCACATTTCAAAGGATTAAGCTTTAAATTATTTTCCCTCATCCTTTGGAAACTCCTTCTCAAATGCTCCATATGGTCTCTGGCCATCTTAGACTTCACCACTATATTATCAATATAAACTTCCATGTGATGGTCTATCTGTCATGAAAAATGGTATTCATCGCCCTTTGGTATGTAGTGCCTGCATTTTTTAAACCAAAGGGCATGACGAGCCATTCGAAAGTCCCTATTGACCCTGGGCACCTTAAAGCAGTTTTATGCACATCATCAACATCAATTAGTATTTGATTATAACTTGAGAAACCATCCATGAATGAAAGAAGTTCATTCTTGGCTGCTGCATTTACTAACATATTCGCAATGGGCATCACATTCATATCTTTTGGAGTAGCAACATTCAAATCTCAAAAATCTACACATACTTGCAATTTACCATTCTTTTCATCACATGTACTATATTAGACAACCATTGAACATACCTTGCAGGCCTAATAAAGCCAGCTTTCAAAAGTTTTTCGATCTTTTCTTTGACTTTCAATTCAATCTTTTTAGACATCCTTCTAGCTGGTTGTTGGAATGGGCGAAAATCAACCTTAATAGGCAAGCAGTGCTCAACTAAGCTCCTGCTCAGCCCTGGCATATCTTCATAACTCCATGCAAAGCAATCCTTAAACTCCTAAAGAACTTTTACAATTTTAACTTTTAGTTCTTTAGATAACAAAGTACTGACATATGTTACCTTTGGTTCTTTAGAAAAGCCTAAATTAACCTCCTCCATAGGGTCATGTACTTGATGTTGTACATCTTTTAGTTTGGCGCATGCTTCTTTCAAATCCTTAAGTTAAACTTCTTCACCATCATTTGCTGGTTCCTCTTCAAAGATAACTTCTACTCCATTAATGTTTGAAATCCTTCTGACTCCAGTTTATCAAATGTCTGCTGCACGTACACCTTGAATACCGTGGCTGCAGCTGCCACCAATTCATCATTAGTGTAATTGATCATGGAATCTCTTCTATGATAAGTTGAGACATTGGCTAGTATGGCACAATGGTTGTTGATTTGAGGAGACTTTTGGCTTATTATGCAACTTCTTCTTTTGTCACATAGATGGCTTTTGGATCTCCTTCTTTATTTCTTCCTATGAACTTAATTGGACCAAAATCCATGTCATAGTACCTGGCCTTAACTGAATCACTGCAAGTTGAGAAAGGTTGTCTATTGACCCACACTACCTCTGCATCATCACCTTGCCAAAATAATAGAAACTAGTGAAGGGAAAATGGCACACACTAATTGGTGTGTATCTAATCTCTTCCTAGAAAAACATTATAACTTGCAAATGAATTAACAACAAAGAAAGTTGACAGGGAGGTCTTATTACCAATAGTAATCTCAATAGGTAAAACACCAAGTGTCTTAGTTACCTCCCCTGTGAATACAAACACTGATACTTCTGTTGCTATCAAGTCATCGTCTGATCTTCCCAAAGCACTTAGCATAATGAGTGGTAGTACATTTACCGCCAACCCATTATCCATAAATACTCTCGACACTAGCCTTTCATTCATGTGAGCTTTCACGTACAGTGGCCTAATGTGCTTGGTCATTTCCATAGATGGCTTATCAAAAATTATTCTTTTTGGTTTGTTTGGATTAGTAGCTTGAATGGTGATGCTACTCTTCCCGTCCTGTTCCACAGATGATGTGCCTTGATGCTCCTTCTTTTCTCTTATAATCTCGATCACATCTTCTTCTTTAGCTTCCTTTGACTTAAAGCTAAAAGGTAGAGTAATGGAAGTAGTAGCACAACCAAATGGAATGGGAATCCTTCTAACCACAAATGTCCCTTCTACCATGGATTCAGCATCCTCATCTTGAGGAACTTCGTTAGAATTTCTTGCAAAAGACAGCAAGTCATCCTCATCATCTGTGAAATCCACATCTTCAGTAGCTTTTCTGCCAAACTTAGACTTTGGCAGATTCTGCCTTATTTGACTTTCTACCTTTTTCTTCCATCTTTCTGTAACTCTTTACCTTAACAATCTCCTCTTTTGAGTTCTTGTCAGAGGTTGAGGGAACTTTTTGTGTTGAACCCTGTGCCATTGATTGCTTGGTAATACAACTGGAGGTGTGACAAATCTTGATTGATTTCTCTGAAACTTTGATGTAGAAGTAACATGTTTCTGAGGCACATGTTGAACTCTAGGAAATCTCGCAGGAAGTCTCTTCTCAACCTTCGTCTCCTGCTTTTCCATTGAAGCCTTCTTAGGAACCCAAACTTTCTAATACACTTTGCTAAGCTTGATCTCTGCTTCCTTCCTCCTTTTCTCTTCAGCTTTCAAATTGAGGAAAGTTCTCAGGTTAAAAGTAGCTGCATGAATGGGCACCACGGGAGGAAATGGATCTTCATCTATCAACATTGCCTCCTTCTTTTCAGGGAACTTCATAATCCCTTTACTGATCCTATCTTGCACCAAATTCCTGAAAGACCAGCAACTGTTAGTTGTATGATTGAATGAATTGTGGAACTTACAGTAGTCTTTCCCCTTCAGTTCCTCCTTAAGAGGCAATTTGTGATCTAGAGGCAATTTGATAAAATTTTCCTTGAGCAAGAAATCAAAAATTTCCTCTGTTTTTGACACTTCAAATGTGTATTGAGGAGCAACATTTGTTGTATGAGCTTTCTTCCATGCATCTGGGATTTTCTTTACTAATGAAGGACACACATATGATCCATTAATGGCTAGATCAGCCACTGTCACTTCTCCATTCAGCTCCTGGTAATAAGTCCCCATACTGGACCTATTCCTATGATTTTCTTCATTCAATAGCTCTTCATATTTTGCAACCTTTGCTGCCAACTCAAAAAAGTCCTGAAATTTCATTCCCTGAAATTTCTTACAAAGTTTAATGTCTAGCCCCCTCTAAGCCATCTTCACAAACTCTATTTCAAGGACATAAATCTTGCAGCGATTCCTCATTTTCTTGAATCTAGCAATATACTGATCTATTGATTCTCCAGCTCTTTGGGTTATCCTTGACAATTCTGCAATGCAAACTTCTGGTTCTGCTCTGAAAAATTATGTGTAGAACTGCCTTTCGATCTCCTGCTAGTTCATGATAGAATTTCTGGGCAAGGTGGCATACTAAGTAAATGTCGTACTTGTTAGAGAGTTAGGAAAAAGTCTAAGCTTAAAATTAGTAAAGTTTTCAAAATTAGCCAATTCACCGCACTTTGTAGTGAATCTGGCCACATGCTCTAAGGTTGATTGGTCATTCTCTCCCAAAAGTAAGGCAAAGTCTGAAATTTTGTACCCTTTTGGGTAAGGGTTCTCCCTGTCAATAGCTTCTGGGTATGGTTTATAAAATTTTTGCCTGCCCACTTGTCTCAATCTAGGGCCATACAACTCTTGCACAGCTTCTCTTAATGCATCCCTATCAACCTAAGGTACTGGAAAAACTTATCTGAGAGGGACATTTTGATTTCTCCTCTTACTTCCTCCTTGAACCATGCCCCCAAAACACCTCGGGCCTCCTTAAAAAGGTAGTCCATCATTAAGTTCATGTAGCAAAGGCTGATTAATAGGGTTTATGTTAGCAAAAACTTATTGAAGAACTCCTAACCTGCCATTGTGGCAGCCATTAAGTGGAGTACCTCTAGGGATAACATTCTCCTCCTTCTTGCATGGTGGAAGGTATTGTTGATCATGCACCATCTGAGAGGCCACATTGCCTTGATTGTCATTCCCTTCTAAAGAACTAGGAGAAGATCCTCCTTGTTCTTCTCCGGTATTGTTCTATTTTGCAGGCTTTGGGACAGTATTCTGGCCTACACTTTGTTCCACATTTGAATTCACTTTCTCTACCAAGTTGGCTAACATGGAAGTTATACTCTACAGAGCTTTAGCCTGTTCCTTAGCAACTTTCATCTGAGTCTCCATCATGTTTTTCTGATTCTCGCAGTGTAGCCTAACTTGCTAGGCCAACAACTGCATGTTAGTGTCAGTACTATTTGTAATTAGTAGTCTATCACCTTGTCCAACAACAGGCCCTGCTCGATTGACGAGTGCCTCATTGTGGTGTTGAGTCTCCTAAGGCACTAAATTCCTCTCAATTGTTTCACTATGTGGGGAACATATCCTTTCTGTCCTATTTCATCAACAACGACATTGGCATACTGAGACACCTGGGTTTCTTTTTCAGTATTCTTCTTTGGCATTTTAAACTCGTCCCACCGAGTGTGCCAAAATTATGTTGGTGAATTTTTTAGAATTCGAGTGTGCCACGTGTGTAAGGTACGTGAATCGAAATTTTGCGCCTATTGACTTCTAAAATCATATTGAATTGTGGATCTCCAGGTTTTCTTAGCCACTGTTTACTTAGATTCAACAAATGCCAATAAATAAAATTGAAAATTTATGAGAATTGGAAATTAAAAAACTTATAACAGTAGATTAAAATGAGACTAACCTATTGATTGAAAATTGCACTAAAGGGAAATGTCCATAAAAACATAAAAATTGAAATTTTAATAGTAAATTAAGAAGCAAATGCTGGAAATAAGCTATGAATAAGAACATTGCTTGAGAAATTCTGATTTTGCTGCAATCTTTTTTGTGTCTTTTTTTTTTCTTTTCCTCCCATTCTCGTTTTTCGATTTTTCCTTTTTATTTCCTCAAATAACCACCCACTTCCCATAACTGAATAACTGTTATAACTCCTACTTCCAACTTTAATTTTCAACTCCCCACTTTCCATTTTCATAAATTAAATTTAAATTCTGTGGTTTATAATTAATGAGCTGGGCTTCTTATTGACTCCTAAATTTGGGTACAAACAATATATATATATATATATATATATATATATATATATATATATATATATATATATATATATATATATATATATATATTAAGTGTTATCTCGCTGTATAAGCAAATAGACAAAAAGTCAAAATATGGTTTCATGATTTCGAATTTTATTTGATACCCCAAAACAGTCAAAACAAAAGCTTAAATAGCAGGCCCAAATTCCTAAACAAAAAATCTCCCAAAAACGACAAGACTCTAAAATTACACTTGATTGAAATAGAGATTAAAATTTTTAAAAAAAATGCAATAAATGGTGTTTAAAATAGAGTTTCCTACAAAAAGTTATATCCAATGTAAAAGAAAATTTCCATAAATAGAAAAAGAAATGCCAATTTAGAGGGCCAAATGAAAGAATTTGGCTAAAAAATAACGTTAATCATTACTAAAGGCAATGAATTAGATCTATTGGCTTATTTCCCTTTAAATCAAGTACTTATAAGATCTAAGATTCCAATTGGCCTGAACTTGTATTTCTCTGCTTGGATTGCTACCTATCCAAACGACTCAAAAACATCTTTAAAATTACTTCCACATCAAATACCATATAGCTACAATATGTAATTTAGTAGTCACTGCTCGAGGAATATAATGATATAAAACTTTTTCCACTTTTAACTCTGCATTCACTAATTTTTGGTTTTGATTAATTATTTTCTAACTATTAATTAATTAGCTCATTTTATTTTCATTTGTAGTCCGTTATAGTTCAAATTACATTAACAAAAGGTAATTTCTAGAACATATAAATTAAATGTAGCGGATACGTTCACTCAAAAAAGATTTTAATTTTGATAAATAAACAAAGCTGCTGTTGTTACAGAACTAAAGACGGTTCATGTGTTGAAGCTAGGTGATTCTTTTAATAATACATTTGCTTACCAAGAGAAGGTATATGTCCTGGAACATATCAAAGCAAGACATATGATGGATGAAGCACTGAACTTGTTGCAATAAAGGAACAGTTGTCAGATAGACAATATAATGGATGAATATAGACCCGATTGAATGGTCGTTGTAATTTGAGATGTCTGTTGTAGAACAGCAAAATTTTAAGTCTGACCTCCAAAATTGGGTCATAAAACAAGAATCCACGGGCCACAACAGGATAAAATAATTTGCTCAAATAGATCTCACCCTCTTTTCCTTTTTGAGAAAAAGAAAATCCATACGGATCGAGATATATTCTTAGCTTCACTAATGAAATACTGTCAAGAAGCACAAGCATCACATTAAAATGAAGTTTACAATGATGCAACGTTTCAGCATACCATTTCAAAATGTACTCAAAAAACAAAGTAATCTACAAAAACAAACCAATTTTGAAGTCGGGCTTCCCGGCCAAAAAGAACTTGCACTCAACTCACACCAATGGAATGCAGATAGTAAAATAAAGTAGGACCAACAACCAGCAATTTGCAGCTATTAAAGGGGAAAGCCTGGCAAATCATACTGTATCATACGCATATGCATACAAATTAGGTCAACAAATTTCAAAAGCATTAAGAACTCAATCAAATGATATTGAGCATGTTTCCCATCTCTTCTAGAAAAAGAATTTGGCTATTTCCTAGCAAAATTGTGCTCAATTTCATGTGGCAATTTTGCTATATATCTTCAATTTCATGCGGCAAAATTGGTTTAGACAATGAGAAAGCCGTACTGGAAGGTGCGGGCTGGATCACCTCTCCCACAGAAATTTTCGAAACATTATATATCTTCTTAGTTCTCCAGCTTGAAAACCAAATTTCAGCCAAAAAAAAAAACAAACATTTTGGACTGAAACAGATTTGTAATATGATTCAGCATGAAGGCAAGATCAAATGAGGAATTCGCCATTCGGTTTTTGCCTACTAGACATTTTGGCTGGAACAGAAAACAAACAAATAGGCTTGCTAATATGTGCAATACCAGCCCGGAAATATCATTCTTGCCTAAATGACAACTCAGCAAAACTCATCTAAGGAGGTATGTGTCATGCAAAACTTTTCAGAAGCAAGGAGTTGTACAGATTTAAATCATTGGCACAAGGGACATTAACGTTCTCTCATGCATGCAAGAATTGAATTGTAGCAGAGCCACCAATATTCTCTGCCTGGAATAAACATCCATGGTATGGTCGAAGGCAGGCCAGTACCCAAAGCAGATGCAGTTCTGAGAAAAAGTGATGGTATAATGTGCATATCAGAGAGAGCATTAAATATAAAATCTTTGCAGATATACAGAATGACAAATACAAGCAATGTGCAAAAAGGCAACTCACCTTTTACCAGTAAGAGCTCCATATGCTGATGTAGTGGCAAAAGTGGAAACCCCAGAGAAAACCTTCTTGTAGTGAGGCAAGACTACTTGTCCTGTTATACATTTCACGTCACATGGCCCAATATCAGCAAACCAAAACACAATACATGAGAGAGAAGGGGAAGGATAAGGTACCAAATAAGTCATTGATTCCTGGATATTCTTTTTAGACATTCACATAATTTGTAACACTGCTAATCAAATGCAATGTATGTTAATAATCAATTGAAACCATTGCACAAAATATCAGCAGCTTGATATTAAAAAATAAAAAATAAAAAATAAAAAGTTCAGCAGAGACAAACATCTATCAGTTAGGCAAGCTGAAGGAGGTGGGCAAAATCTGCAAGATTCAGTCCCCTCATCAGGGAGAAATATTTGAGGGAAAACAATAGAAATGGTCATGTCCCAGTAATGGACTGACAAAATTTATATCTATAGCAATCCATTTATATAGTCATATGTAACTCCAGGAAACATTGATCAAATCTTCTATTAAACACATATGGACAAAAGTCATGCCAAAATAACAATTGATGATTCACAGCTCATGTTTATTTTAGATGCAGATTACTGAATTTTTCTCAGAGCTTTATTCCAGACATTAGAAAACTCATGCAGGATAACAAATTACCAACTGAAAAGAGACTGATGCCATGTTCAATAGAATGACTACATGTCTCCATATTTAGCTCAAACTTAAATGGCTTTGGTTATTCACTCCTCCCCCAGACCTATTTTTCCACCATTGAAATGCATTGAATTGAAAATAGCTCGAGGCCTCACCTATGCTCAAGAAGTTACTGTGGAGAAGCGAAATGAGATTGCTAGATCTCTCTATGCCAGCATTCTTCTTTTGTTGTGAATTCTCAGATGATGAACAGACTTCTTTGAGATGTGCAAACTCCAGAGAACCACTATGACAAGATACAACTTCAAACCAGATCCCAGAGGGAAATCTTCTCGGTCTTACCAACCAAATGAAAATTTTAACAAAAGGTGTACCATGGATCATTGATATAGTAACTTCAATCAATACACATATAAAGGTGATTGCTGTGTTCAAGATGGTGAAGAAAATATAAAAAGCAGAAGTTGTTGGTAACAAAAGTAAAAGCGGTGTAAACAGAAGGGATCCAACTATGTGTTGCTTCACAGTGTAGTTATAGCTATCTAATCTCTGACGAAGAGGATTCTGCTTTCGACCCCTGTCAACAGTTCAACAACTCTGTGAGCAACTTGAACTAAGGAAATAACACACGTATAATAATTTAAAATGAAATTTTCCTTACTCATCATGTAAAACCTAGCATCTAACCAAAAGTAAGCAAATAAGAGTATGTACTGTAGGTCTTCTCTTCCAAAGAACATTGGACAACAACCAGGTGACTTCATCACATAATATCACCAGCAACCAAATAATAAAATTCTATTTTTTAATAATTAAAACCATGATCCTCTTGTACTATAAGAGAATCAAGGGCCCTTCTTCAAAACCTCAAGTATCATAAACATTTATTAAAAACATTCTTTCACTACATTCAGCTTAAACAAGGGCCGTGGCCTTACAAGCAACCAGGCCTCCCTAGACAGCACCCATTTTCAACCACTCAAATCACATTATCCCTAATGAGCATAACAGTTGACTTTAACTGCAGAAAGATTAGGTAGGATGGTTTGCTCCAAATCATGTGGCAAGGAAACAGATGGACCAGATTCTTTTCTTCAGCACAAAAAATTGTAGATGACACCTTGAACACCATAAACTTGGCTCAAGATACAAACAAAGCCAATAACTTAACATTACATACATAACAAAGGCTCACATAACCACTCATGACTCATCTTAAGCAGAAGGAATAACATGGAAGTGGAGAAATTCGTGAATTTGATTGCTGGAATTGAGGAAACTTAAATTTCATTTTATAAGAATGGCCACAAAATTAACTTAATGTGACCATAAAAACCCATAATAACATGGGCAGCACTCGAATTAAATAACAAAGTCCAAAAGTTTATTAGAGTTTGTTTTAGTTTACAACTGTTGATTGGAACCCTTAAGAACTTAAATGCCAATATCCAATCATCCATTCAGCTTACTTTATGCTAGCTATAACACATTAATCCAACCTATTGGATATAGACAGGCCATTAGGATTTTAATATTTTATTAGACAACAACCCACAAAAATAAATAAATAATATAAAGGCAATCAAGAATGACAATGAAATGCATCCTACTCATCCGATCCCTAGTAAAGAAATCAACCAAGATTTATATGATAACCTAATCACTATCTAAATTCAAGGACCTTAAGCTAATATTACTAATCACATTACAGCTTATTCATGTAGCCAATTCTCCTTGCTTGCTCCAATATACACATGTCCACACCCTCCTCCTGTCCCCTAGAACCTCCACAAGCCTTGCTCCAAACACAGAAAAATTTGGTCAAGGTTTACCTGAAAAGACGCCAAAGAGCAGCTAGTGCTTGAATCTGCAGTGAATACAAGAGTGAGATTGCCCAGTGAAGTACGGACACATGTAAAGTTGCAAAGGAAACCACATCTATGATCAAAGCAGCAGGAACAGTTGCCCCTAGAAGAATTCCCAATAGAGCAAGTGCTTTGATGAAATAAATGAAAAAGCAACCAATAAAGATCCAGAGGGTAGACCAAATTTGAATTGTATTAAGAGAAATCATGCCAAATACTCCTGCCAGCTCAGTATTCAACTTGAAACCTGCCGGTACTCCCATCAACCACACACAACCCGAACGTAACAATTCATTTGTAATGTCATTGGCAAAGGCTGAAATCCATAAGCAAGCAGGTTCCACATTAAATAACAGTGAAAAGCCAATCAAGTTTCCCAATAGAAGATCAACAGCTAAACTTGACCACACAGAATGCCTAAGTAATGCAGCTTTCTCTGCATATTCCACGCATGATTGCGACCTGAAATGAAATTTAGAAAATAATAATTTAAGAATGCTAAGGAAGAAATTATTGTACCCTCTGAGAAAACTCAAGGAAGGAGGAGCATAAATAATAGCCCCAGGTGTGCAAAGGAAAATGACAAAAAGCTTCAATTGATTAAGTTTCTATCTAACCCCCCATGCAAGTCAAGCAGGATTTGGAAAATCAGTGGACGAAATCGAACTTTTAACTGTCGGTTTGAACTGATAGAAACAGGAAAATCCAAAATTTTCTGCCTTTGATTTTCCCACTAAGAAATAGAAGAATTATTAAAATTCCAGGTTAGCAACTTAAAGTGGTTATAAACCAAACATCTGTTAGAATATTCCAATTTCAGCAAAATGTAAACCTTGTTAAAATGGAATTTGAAACTTCACATAAGAATAAGAATTCTCAAGTCACCTAAGGCCATTGTCTTGAAGAAAAATGGGCCAATATAAGATCTGACAACTGCGGATTCTGATATTTGTCCATGTAGTGCAGAAAATCCTTGCTGATGTTATATATATCTGTGTTTTCGATCCAAAACTTGAAACTATATAGAATAACTGAAGAGTAACATAATATAGCATGGAAATTGATGCCATAGAAATGGCCAATACATGCCACATGAGGGCAAGACACCTGAAAAGCCACAAGCAAGGACGTCAAAAATTGCAAATAAAGGGAGGAAAGAGTAACCAACTGAGTTTAGCTAATAATACGTGTGGATGACGGAAAATTTAGCAATAGATATCTTAGAGTCCATATATTTCTGCACAACTATTTTAGCAGCAGCAGCAGCACTGTTGATTGCCAAAACAACTGTATCCTGTGCAACAAAATATCAAAAGGCAAGTTAAAAAGTAGGCGCACAGTCTAATCGCACAAAAAGAATCTAAGAAACCATGTTACCAATTCAAACAGAGGCTGGTTCCTGTCAAGTTCATCAACCCACTTGGGTCTCGTGGGAGGGGCTTTCACTTCCTCAGGAGTCCAAGAATTTAGTGAGAAGTGGTGCATGCCATACATAGGAGTTTCATAAACAATTACCTACATTTGGTTAAACATCAAGAAATGACATAAGATTAAATGCTAACAACAAATATGAAATGAAATGGAATCATGAAAGATAGGTAATTATGACTTACATACGTGGACATCGATTTGAGACACTATTTGTCCATTCCAGCGAATATGATGCAATTTAGGAAGCCAGTAAACATCTCTACCATATTGTTCATGAGAATCATACACTAGCTGGATCCATTGGTTGCTTTCAGCTGAACCTTCCAAACCATGCTCAATTAATTCATCAAGTTGATGGCACCCACAGCTCCTTCCTCCAACATTTTCTCCAAATATACCCTGTCTGTTTGTTACTGAAAAAATGCCATTGGTGCAGGACTTTCTCCAATTATGTTCTCCTGTTCCGAACCTAGATATTTTTTCATTGTCATGGTGATATCCAGCACTTTGACCTAGCAGAGAAAACATTGATTTCTCCTGTAGAAATACAGGCATGTTCCCATTTGTGCCACGGAGGATCTCCTGTTTAAAGAAATAACCAAAACCATTAGACCTACTCACAAAATCAAATATTTTCATATACCCAATTTAAATTCCAATAAATACACAACATGGAGCTCTAAGTCAAACAGCTACAGCAAAATTGGTAAAAACTTCATTGAGGCTTATCTTTCCTCATAAACAACCTTCACTACAGAGTTGGTAACCATCCGAAAACACAAAGAGTCAAGTCAACATGTAGCAGCAACTCAATAAACAGCAGCCCAGAGAATAGTGAGAACAGCAGAATAAGATCAAAGACAACTCCCATGATTAAACCTAATCTTGACGTATCCCACATTTCAAAATAGCATTAAGTTGCAACTCAACTCCCAATGAATCACTGCGGCAATTCAAGGAAACCAGTTTTCCACTAACTTCTTTATTGAAAAATTTCAATTCAGAAACTTCAAAACTGACAAAAAAAAAATTGTTACGAAATGAAATCAGAAGAAACAAATTCAGTTCATATGAGTCTGCTAGAGTTCTAGCTTTGCATAAAATTTTCGGTTCAATGCAAATGGAAAGGGTTAAGGGCCAGGCAGGAAGACCAACAGCATTCATATGTATCATTAATGATAATTATAACAAAAATAAGTGACTTCAAGTTGGGACTCAAACCTGGAGACCAAATTGGCAGTGGGAAAGCGAGACCTCATTGCAACTGAAAGCAACCACAACATCAATAGAATCTGACGTGCAAGAAATGAACCAACCAAACAAGAAATGACTGGAAGAAGGTTCGCTAGAAGCAAGGCACTTTGGCCACCAAATTCTACAGTTTCTTCTCATTTTTATTTCCCTTTTTCTTTTGTCTCACCTCAATGCCAGTAGATTCCTAGTGAATGGCCTCAAAATCACCCTGCAAAATGGACATATATGTGACCATGAAACATGAACATTTTAATGGCATTACAGAACCAAATTTGTGTGTGAAGTTTCAATTCAAATACAATCATATTCTGCAAAAATCTAGTGAAGCTAAGGAAAAGTAATTTTAGATTCAAAATTTCCGATTTTCATTTGATTTCCAGCATTTTCTAAGCAACCAAACAGAGTTCCATACAGAAAAAATAACAAAAATCAAGAAGAGAAAAAAAAAATCATCTTGTACCTTTTTCAGTTGGTGTATAGGAGATGAGATCGAGATGTAGTAAAGCTTGCAGGGTAGAAACATGTGTATTTCGCTAGAATTACACCGAGATCGGAGCTTCGGTATCGACGCGGCTGCAATTTTTTGTAATATGTTGGGCAATTCAAAAAAGGATGATTGGAGGCAGGAGGGTACAGCTCTGATTTTCATTTTATTTTATTTAACATCTCTAATTATTATAATTATAATAAAGATAGATTAATTAATATATTTGATAAACTAACATAAGTTACTATAAGTTATAAAATAAATAGAAGATCTATAAATAATAATTAATGATATAGGAATTAAATTCTAATAAGATAATTAATAATATTTTTTCAATTTATTTTAATTAATATGAAATTTAATTTGAATTACATATATAAAAATATAATATTTTTGTAATAAAATAGTAGAAAATAGAATTATTAAAAAAAATTAGCTAAAAAGAATATATATATATATATATATATATATATATATATATATATATATATATATATATATATATATATATATATATATATATATATATTCTTGTAAATTTAATAAGATTTAAATTTAAATATAAAGATCCAATTAATTTGAAAATTAAAATATTTTAAAACATAAATATATTTTAATGCATAGTCTTGGATTCTCTCTCTCATATAAACTTCGCAAAATTGTTGAATTGGTTAGGTATTGATTCTAATTTTTAAAAAATAGTTTAGAAATTAATTTTTCTATCTTCTATTGATTTTATCATTAAGTTTAATTTTATTAAATTCTCAAATAGATTTTCTTTCATTTCAAAATGTAATTTCTAAGCATTATATATATACAATTTAATGGAAAATACAGAATAAAAAAAATTACTTTTCTTTTAATAAAAACTAAATATAGATAATTTTCTTAACAATAAAAAATACATAATATAATTGATAAAAGGATATTATCAAATAAAGCCAAAATCATAAATATTAAATTGCTAAATATTTAGAATCAATACATTTTAGAAATTAATAATCTAATATAGTTTCATCATACACCTTAATAAAAATAAAACTTAAAAAAACATAATTAAAACAATAAAATAAATAAAAGAACCCATTTTAGCAATTTGAGTCCTTAATCTTGAAATCTCAACTTCTTCCTTATTTTCTCAATTCTTTCCCTCATAAGCTCTTCTTTGTTAAGCTATTTCCCTTCTATTTATAAGCATGAATAACTAGATGGCAAGTTGATGAAAAATCCAACTTTCAAATGATTTTTCTTCCTTAGCATGAAATGTGTTACTTTAAATTTTGAATCTTAGTTTTCCTTAGTTGGATTGCATATGGATGTCTGGTGATAACTTGAATTTTTGCAATTTTTCTCTTCCTTAGCATCAAATGTATGACTTTGATATTTGAATCCTTTATTTTTCATAGTTGACTTGTATAAGGATAGTTGGTAAGCTCTTTAGTCTCCATTGCATACTTGAAAATGGTGTCCTCTGTCAAAATAAAAGAAAATGTCTTAGTTAGTTTTGTTGAAAAATTATTTCTTTCACAAAATTTATAATAATAATAATTATTATTATTATTATTCATACAAGTAAAATATTATAATTTCATTCAATTTTCAAGCTTTCACCCCTAATTCATAAAAATATCATTAAATAAAAATATTTATTTAATAAATAAAAAACAAAAAATAAATTTAAGAGCTATTAATATGTATTGAATTAAGCACATCAAATACCCCCAAATCTAGATTTTGCTAGTCCTTGAGCAAAAAACAAAATCTAAACTAGTCTACTTTCGTAAGAAATCACTATTGCATTTAGTATATGCAACAAGCTTTTAAATCTCTAGGTGGCCCATAGAAGACGAGTTGTAGTCTCGCGAGAGCTTCCAGCAGTGATACTTACAAACACTTGTAAAAATCTAAACTTCCAACTATTTATCTCAGAGAACAATAAAATATCACAACTTTGAAATTAAATAAGTATTAAATTGAATACATATCCATTCAAAAGCTAATTCATCTTGCAATAATTATACTCAAGTAAGTGTAAAAAATAGCTAGTGTTAATGGTAAACGTGATATGCATGCTTCAAACGAGTAATTTTCTCATAGCCTTATAATAACATCATTCAATTTCTAATAAAGAATTAAGTATCATAAGCTTCCCTTTTGATACAAATCTCCACTACTTTGAAAGCATCACATGATATTAAAATGTCTTTAATATTAGTTGTAATGAGGCCATGGGGCATTGATGTGGCTAAAGAATGAAAGGGATAGAAGGTTACGCAAGTTTTAAAGACTTCATAGAATTAAAGACATCATAATATTTTGTAAGAGACACTTCTCAAAATGCATAGAAGCATATAAAACATAGCCAACTATTATTGTGTTAGTCTTTACTTTATTCTAACCACCGTTTGTAATATCTAAGCTTTGATCTTCAAACTCAAAATTTTTTTTATTATTATTATTTTTAGTTTTATTTTCTTTTGTTTCATTTAATAGTTAATATTGAAATAAGTTAATTTAATTTTATTAGTTTATGCTAGCTTGGAAACGTAATTCAAAGTGTCAGTTGATTAAAAAAAATTATCCTTAAGTGACATTAAAATTGAATCATCAATAAAAATGTCTGAAGGTGAAATAAATCGTGAAAATATGGAAAATTCAAGAGATAATGATGTCTATGTTGAAAGAGAAAAAACTCTTATAGAATATTTTTCTCCTATCACTGCCAATTCTCCCTCTTGCATAGTTTTACCTGAAATTAATACAACTCATTTTGAGGTTAAACCAGCCATAATTCAATTGCTACCATCTTTTTTTTTTGGCTTAGAGAGAGAAGATCCATACATGCACTTTAAAAAATTTTAGAATATTTGTTCCACATTTTGCTTTCAAAATTTTTCTAATGATTCAGTTAGGCTGAGGCTATTTCCATTTTCACTAAAAGATAAAGCAAAAGCCTGATTAAATTCCCTTCAAGTAAGAACAATTACTAGTTGGGATCAACAAGTTAATAAATGTTTGTCAAAATTCTTTCCCATGTCCAAAACTAATAATCTTAGAAGAGAAATTTTTGAATTTTACCAAAAAGAGGGAGAAGAATTTTATGAGTGTTGGGAAAGGTTTAATGATTTGATCTTAAAGTGTCCCCATCATGGTTTTGAAATTTGGAGATTGGTAAAATATTTTTATGATGGTTTAATTCCATTAAATCATCAAATGATTCAATGCATGCATGATAGAAAATTTTTGCATTTGCAAGGTAGTCGAGCTTGGGATTCACTTGAAACATTAGTTGTAAATTCTCAATAACGGAATTATTTAGATCCTAGAGCCAAACCCAGTCATGTAATGAAGACAGGAGGCATTTATGAGATAAGAGAGAGAGATGAAAGTGATTTGAAAACTACTCTATCTAGTTTGTCTAAGAAAGTGGAAGCCTTAGTGTTAAGTCAATCCATGAATCCTCAAACAAATACTAAGAGTGAGTTGTGTGCCTTATGTTTTAGTATATCTCATACTGCTCAATTTTGTCCTTCAACGCCAAATTACCAGGAAGAATTCTCTGAACAAGCAAATGTACTATATTCTTATGGAAAATCATCTAATAGCCATATGCCCCCATATATAATCTAAATTGGCGAAATCATCTCAATTTTTCATGGAGACAGAACCAACCTCTAATTAATCAAAGTCATCAATATAATATATCCAATCAGCACATTGGTCATTTCAATCCGCCATATCCTCAAAATACTTCTCAATTCTCTGCCCCACAGCAAAAGAAACCTTCTTTAGAGGATACTTTATAATAGTTTATACAATCAACCCAACAAGTTCTATAATCAAATTCTCAATCCATTCAAAAACTTGAAACACAATTGGGCCAACTTGCAACTGCTGTAGCTGAAAAGGAAAAAGGAAAATTTCCTGGTCAACCTGTTCCAATCCAAAAGGTTAATATGAGGTAGGTTCATCAAGTTCTAATGATGAAGTTAAATCCATAACTACTCTTAGGTCTGGAAAAAGCATAGTCAAACCTGATTATACATTTGAACCTCAAAAAAAGAGTTAAAACAATCATCTTAAAATTTCATCATCTAAAGATTCAGTTGAAAAAGACAATCAATCATTGCCTTATATTCCAAAAGCTCCTTACCCACAAAGATTTGTCTCAAAAGAAAAAGGTACCTAATATAGTGACATTATAGAGGTGTTTAAGCAAGTTAGCATTAACATCCCTCTTCTTGATCCTATTAAACAAGTATCTGCTTATGCCAAATTTTTGAAAGATCTTTGTACGGTAAAAAGGAAAACAAATGTTCCCAAAAAGGCATTTTTGACTAAACATGTGAGTTCCATACTCCAACATAAAACTCCTATTAAGTATAAGGATCCCGATTGTCTGATAATTTCTTATACCATTAGTAATCATGAAATCAATTGAGCTTTACTTGATTTAGGAGCAAGTGTGAATTTGTTGCCATATTCTGTTTATTAACAACTTAGGTTAGAAGAATTGAAACCCACAATTGTGATACTCCAATTAACTAATAGGTCTGTCAAAATTCCTAAAGGTTTCATGTAAGATATTTTGGTCAAAGTTTATAAGTTTTACTTTCCAGTGGATTTCATTGTTTTTGATACTCAGCCTATTAAAAACATAAAAGATCAAATTTCTATCATCTTAGGAAGACCATTTTTGGCCACATCCAATGCAATCATCAATTGTCGAAGTGGTGTTTTGAAATTGTCATTTGGTAATATGACTGTTGAACTTAATGTGTTTAATGTTGCTCATCAACCAATTGACAATGATGATTTGTGTGAAGTTAACATGATGAAAAGTGTGACCAATATTTGCTTTTTGGAAATGAATAAAAATGATCAATTTGAGAAATGTTTAACTCCATTTAGCATGGACTTAGATGTTGAAAATTCAATTAGCAAGGTGAATTCTTCATTAGAATATGTTCCACTAATGGATACAAATAAATGGAAAGCCAAAATTGAACCTCTATTTCCCACAAGATCCAAAGAGTCAATTCTTGGATCACAAAAGTTAGACTTGAAACCGTTGCCCGAGTCACTGAAATATTTATTTTTATGACTATCATAAACTTTTCCCATTATCATAGCATCTAATTTAGAGGTTGAATAAGAAAACAAGCTGATTGATGTTTTGAAAGATCATAAAAAGCCAATAGAGTGGACAATTTCAGACATTAAAGGTAGTAGTCCTTCAATTTGCATGCATAGAGTTCATTTAGAAGACAATGCTAAACCTAGCCGTGATTTCCAAAGATGACTAAATCCCAATATGAAAGAAGTTATTAGAGTTAAGGTAAAAAAACTTTTAGATGTAGGTGTCATTTACCTTATTTCTAATAGTTCATGGGTGAGTCTTGTGCAGGTAGTTCCAAAGAAATCTAGCATAACAGTAGTGAAAAATGATGAAAATGAAATAATTACCACTCGAATCCAAACTAGATGGCATGTTTGTATTGATTATAGGAAGTTGAATGCTGTCACAAGGAAAGATCATTTCCCACTTCCTTTTATTGATCAAATGCTTGAGAGATTATCTGGTTATGCATACTATTGTTTTATTGATGGTTACTCTGGATATAATCAAATCCTAATTGCACCTGAGGATCAAGAGAAAACCACTTTCACTTGTCCTTTTTGAACCTTTGCCTATCGACGCATGCCCTTTAGGTTATGCAATGCACCTATTACATTTCAGCGATGCATGATAAGTATTTTTTCTAATATGGTTAAGCATTTTCTTGAGATATTCATGGATGATTTTTCTATCTTTGGTTCTAACTTTGATAAATGTTTGCATTACTTGACCTTGGTTTTGATTAGATGTAAAGAAAAAAAATATTGTGTTAAATTGGGAAAAATGCCATTTCATGGTTAAAAAGGGAATTGTTCTGGGTCATATAGTGTCACAACAAGGAATTGAGGTAGATAAAGCAAGGATAGACTTAATCTCTAACCTTCCTCCACCCTACATTGTAAAAGAAATTCGATCATTTCCAGGTCATGCCTGTTTTTACCAGAGATTCATCAAAGATTTTAGTAAAATTTCTCGCCCCTTATGTAACTTACTTGTGAAAGATATACCTTTTATCTTTGATAATGAATGCTTTCAAGCTTTTGAAAAGCTTAAAATCTTGTTGACATCTGCACTCATCATTAGACCACCTAATTAGAGTATTCCTTTTGAGATCATGTGTGATGCCTCTGATTATACCCTTGGTATTGTTTTAGGCCAATGAGTCAATAAGCTACCCATCATGATCTATTATGCAAGTAAAACTCTTACAGATGCACAACTTAATTATTCAACCATTGAGAAAGAGTTACTTGCTGTAGTATTTGCCTTGGACAAATTTAGATCTTACCTTATTGGATCCAAAGTCTTTATCTATACTGATCATGCTGCATTGAAATACCTTTTGTCTAAAAAAGATGTTAAGTCTCGCTTGATTCAATAGATTTTTTTAATACAAGAGTTTGACCTTGAAATTCGTGACAAGAAAGGTTTTTAAAATGTTGTGGCTGATCATTTATCTAAACTAATAGTGGAATCCGTTGATAAAGATTTTCCCATAAAAGAGACTTTTCCTATTGAACAACTCATGTCCATATCACAATTACCTTAGTTTGCTAATATTGTAAATTATCTTGTTATTAGTCATATGCCAAACCAATAGAGTAACCAAGATAAAACAAAATGTTTAACTAAGGTAACGAAATTTTTTTGAAATGATCCATACTTATTTAAATATTGTCCATATCAAGTGATTAGGAAATGTATGCCTAAAAGTGAACAAAGAAATATTATCTCCTTTTGTCATGACCATGCTTGTGGAGGTCACTTTAGTGCAAAGAAAACTACTGCAAAAATCTTTCAATAGGGATTTTATTGGCCTATATTGTTGAGAGACACTCACGTGTATTGTAAATCTTGTGATCGATACCAAAAATTAGAAAGTATTTCCCATAGAAATATGATGATGCCTTTAAATACAATTCTTATGGTTGACTTATTTGATGTTTGGGATATTGATTTTATAGGACCTTTTCCTAATTCCTTTGGTAATTTGTACATCCTTGTTGCTATTGATTATGTATCCCAATGGATAGAGGCAAGTGCATGTAGAACAAATGATCATAGGGGTGTGGTGAAATTTTTGAAAGAACACATTTTTTCTAGATTTGGTACACCATGAGTAATCATTAGTGATGGAGAAAAGCACTTTTGTAATAGGCATTTTGAGCATTTAATGAAGAAATATGGCATTACTCATAAGGTAGCTACTCCTTATCACGCACAAATAAGCGGTCAAGTTAAAATTTCAAATAAGGAAATCAAACACATTCTTAAGAAAATGGTTAACCCCACTAGAAAAGATTAGTCTTTGAAGTTGCATGATGCATTATGGGCTTATCGTACAGCATTCAAAACTCCTATTGGAATATCCCCTTTTAGACTTGTTTATGAAAAACCATGTAGCTTACCAGTTGAATTAGAACATATAGCATATTGGGCAATCAAACAATTAAATTTCTCTTTAGATAAAACTGGTGCTCAAAGAATACTTCAATTGAATGAGTTCGAGGAAATTAGAAGTGATGCTTATGATTGTGCAAAATGGTACAAGGACAAAATAAAAATTTTCCATGATAAAAATATTTTGAGAAAGTCTTTTACTCCTGGTCAAAAAGTCCTTTTATGCAACTCTCGTTTGCATCTATTTCCTGGCAAGTTGCCCTCTCGATGGTCAAACTCATTTTTGATTCGCACTACATTTCCACATGGAGTAGTTGAAATTGAAAATCTAAAAAATAGTGATGTATTTAAAGTCAATAGACAAAGATTGAAACCATTTTTGGAGCTAGAACCAACAACAGTGGAAGAAGCACTTTTGAGTAATCCTATTTGTTAGGAACAATTAAATTCATTTATGTCATTTTTTTTCTTCTTCTTTTTCTTTGTGTGACTAATTTTTGTTTATATTTAACATTTGCTCTTTGTTTTGAAAGCATATAATACAAACTTTTCAGTTAGATATGGAAGTATCTCTTGCTACACTCAGAAATAGGTTTCCAACTCTTCCCCAAGATGTACTCAAAAAAATTGATGAATGTAGACTAGAAAGGATGAAGGCATTTATACGTCTGAACCTTCTTGAAAATATTCGCTGGTTCATAGAAGTCAAAGTATGACTAGCAGATGAGTTGATGAATCATTTATTAAATATTTGCCAAGTACAGGGAGAAGTTCTTACTCAAAGAAGATGAGAGTTAAGAGAATGGAGTTTGCTACGAGTGTCCAAGATGGAATTGCAGCACACACTGTAGAAACATTGGATATGCATCCATAAATCAAGAAGACAAAATTCAATTCATAAAGGATGAACTTAGTAAGGAGTCTTTGGATAATATCTTGTAGACTCTTAAGACGTATCCATGTGGACATGTTCAACATACTCTTTTAGATTTATGAAACTTATTCAAAGAAGAGAAGTAGCATTATAGTCTAGGGAATTTGACGTTGGCTCACATTTACAACTATTATTCATGATCAAGTGCATCATTAACTTTTTGACTTTTATGCATTTTTCAACACTCTGTAATTACTTTTTGAATTTTTAGTACCTATATTTTCTTTTCCTGTAGATTTTTATATTTTAGTTAGCTTTTTAGTCTTTCAATGTATGTTTTTAGCTTTTTAATATTTTCTTTTTAACATTTGTATACATAGCATTGATTATTTTTGTTTTTATTATTATTTTTTTATATTTTTTCTGTCAACAATTATTTTACCACATTGAAATGTTCTTGTACTCTACTAGTTTTTTTATATACACATTCATTATTTTCAATATGCGCACAACTTCTAGAAGAAATTTGTGAACCAAAAAAAAGAAATGGCAGAACCCTCAACACGCAAATTCAAAACTATTTGTGTCTTTTGTAGTCCAAACTCTGGCAAGAAAAGAGAGTACTTGATAACAACTAATGAACTTGGTAGGATTTTATCTGAATGAAAAATTGATTTGGTGTTTGAGGGAGGTAGTTTAAGGTTAAGGGGTTGTGTTGCAAGTCTCCATATATTGGAGGTAGCAAAGTCCTAGGAATAGTTCTAAAGGCTTTGGTTCAAAATAAATACATCACCGGTGGAACTATAGGTAATGAGCTACAAGTCATGAGCATGTACGAACGAATTGCATATATGAATTTTAATGCTGATACTTTTATCACATTACCTGGTGATTTGGAAGCATTTGAATATATTTTCACCATTGCATCTTGGACCCAATTAACTATTCTTCATAAGCCATTAAGATTACTTAATGATGATGGTTTTTATAATGGTTTATTATCTTTTCTCGATCATGCTGTGGAATAGGGTTTTATGAACTGGCAAGTTAACGCATCCTAGTCTCTATTTCAACTATTGATCAATTGATTGACCAACTGTAAAAATTTGTGTTCGAACCCGATCCATTGATAACGCAAGTAGTTTGGCACACCAGGGCCAGTAGCAGCAAGAAGTGTGGACTAGATTTAAATCTTCGGTTGTAACTTCTGTAACTCTTATAGTTTTTCTTATTGCATTTTTTTTTTGTGTTGCATCTTATCAAGTGAAGTCCTCTACTTCTTATTTATCTATAGTAAACATTAGGGACAATATCTCAGCTAACTTTGGGGGCGAAGAAACTGTTATTTAAAAAAAACAAAAAATAAAAAATTGTGTTTTCTCCATTGTTTCTAAGGTCTAATTCACTAAAACTTCAGATGGTAGAGTAAAAAGTTACTTTTTTGCTCTTGATACGCATATGTATTTAATGAAAAAAAAAGAAGTAAAAAAAAAATCTTGAGTTTGAAGATCAAAGCTTAGATATTACAAGCGGAGATTAGAATAAAGTAAAGGCCAACATAATAATAATTGGTTATGTTTTATATGTTTCTATGGGTTTTGAGAGGTCGATTATAAAATACTATGATGTCTTTAATTCTGTGAAGTCTTTAGAACTTGTGTAATCTTCTATCCCTTTCATTCTTTTACCACATCAATAACCCATAGCCCTATTACAATCAATATTAAAGACCTTTTGATCTCATGTAATGCCATCAAAGTAGTGAAGATTTGTACTAAAAGGGAAGCTTATGATACTAATTCTTTATTAGAAATTGAATGATTGTTATTGTAAAGCTATGAGAATTTTACTTGTTTGAAGCATGCATATCACATTTACCATTAACATTGGCTATTTCACACACTCACTTGAGTATGATTGTTGAAAGATGAATTAGCTTTTGAATGGATATGTATTAAATTTAATACTTGTTTGATTTCAAAGCTGCAATATCTTATTGTTCTCTAAGATAAATAGTTAGAAGTTTAGATTTTTACAGGTGTTTGTGGATATCACCACTAGAAGCCCTCACGAGACTACAACTCGTCCTCTATGGGCCATCTAGAGGTTTAAATGCTTGTTGTATATGTTAAATGCAATCATGATTTCTTATGAAAGTAGACTAGTTTAGGTTTTGTTTTTTGTTCGAGGACTAACAAAATCTAGGTTTGGGAATATCTGATGAGTATAATTTAATACATATTAATAGCTCATAATTTTTTTTTTGGTTGTTCATTTATTAAATATATATTTTTATTTAATGATATTTTTATAAAATAGGAAATAAAATGGTGAAGGCTTGAAAATTAAGTGAAACTATAGTCTTTTACTTGATGAATAATAATAATAATAATAATAATAATAATAATAATAATAATAATAATAATAATAATAATAACAATAACAAATTTTGTGAAAGAAATAATTTTTTAACAAAATCAACTGAGCCTTTTTTTTTTTTTTGACAAATGACACCATCTTCAAGTGTACAATGGCGACTAAAGAGCTCACTAACCATCCTTATGCAAGCCAACTAAGGAAAACAAAGGATTCAAAGATCAAAGTCATATATTGGATGCTAAGAAAGAAAAATTACAAAAATTCAAGTCATCATCAAACATCCATATGCAATTCAACTAAGAAAAACCAAAAATTCAAAGTTTAGAGTCACACATTTCATGCTAAGGAAGAAAAATCATTTGAAAATTGGCACCTTTATCAACTTGCCATCTAGTCATTCATGCTTATAAATAGAAGGGAAATGGCTTAGAAAAGGAGAGCTTGTGAGGGAAAGAATTGAGAAAATAAGGAAGAAGTTGAGATTTCATGATTAAGGATCTACATTGCTAAAATGGGTTCTTTTGTTTATTTTGTTATTTTAATTATGTCTTTCTAAGTTTTATTTTTACTAAGGTGGATTATGAAACTATGTTAGATTACTAATTTCTATTATGTATTGATTCTAAATATTTTTCAATTTAATATTTATGATTTTGGCTTCATTTGATAATATCTTTTCGTCAATTCTATCATGTATTTTTTATTGTTAGAAAAATTATTTATACTTGGTTTTTATTGAAAGAAAAGTAATTTTCTTTGATTATGTGTTTTCTATTAAATTATTGTGAGATCTCGCCCGAGCACCAATCCGATCAGTTAAAGGGAATCGAAAGGCTCATTTGGAAAAAAACTCACGAGGAAGCCCTTGGGCTTATCTTTAATAGATTTGAAAATTATTTCTTAGAGTCGCCAACTTAATTTATTTTTATTTGAGAAAATATAAGGAAAAAACCCATTTGACTCCAATTATTATCAAAAAAAAAAAAAGATCACTAGCCTCAAAACCAAAAAGGATTTGGGGACTAGATTTTCAGTTTAAGTTAACAAAATAAGTTTAGCCAATAAAAGTAACTTAAAATATATTTCATGAACAATTTAAAATGCATGAACAGTTTATAATATGCATGATCATTCAATCCACAAAGTTTATACATAATTAGAATTTGAAATAAAAGAGAGTTAAATAACAATGAAATTCCGAACTTAGGGGATACCTCTTCTAGCCTTTATGGGTTCTAGGGAAGTCACACATTCTCCAAACTAAATCTAATAACTAAGTAAACGAAAGCAAAATAAAAGCAAGTGAAGAAGGTGATGGGGGGAGAGTTGGTTAATTTTAATTGGATTCGATGCTTGAACCAAGTATGCCTACGTATCTCTTTGAATAAGAATCAGAAGCCACACAGTTCTACCTTCTTATGAAGGGATTAGTTTAGCCTAACCACTTTATCATGTTTTGATTGATTAAAAAAGGGTTGAATTATTTAATTAACTTAATTGACTACTAAGTTGATTAACTAGTAACCTAGATAAATCAATTTAATTAACTAACTAAAAGAGGCAAAGAAATTTAGACATAAGAAAATTAAAGGAAAAGAAGCTTATCTCAAATAGCGGGAAACGACTGGCCTCGGATGGTAGGGTGGCTTGCCTCGGACGGTGGGCGGCAGCTTTCCTCGGATGGTGGGTAGTGGCTGGCTTCAGATGGCGGGTGGTGGCTAGCCTTGGATAGTAAGTGGTGGCTAGCTTTGGATGGCGGGTAGTGGCTAGCCTGGGATGGCATTGCGGCTCATCGTGGATGGTAGACAGCGGATAGCCTCAGCAAAAGGGTGGCAGCTAGCTTCGAATGGCGGGCAGCGGCTAGCCTAGTATGGAATAGTGGTTCACCTCATACAGTGGGTAGCGAATAGCCTCGGACGACAGGTAGCAACTGGTTTCTGATGGCGGGGTGGCTCACCTCGAATGGTGGGTGGCAACTAGTCTCGAACTGGAGAAATGAGCCTTGAGCAATAGACTTGCCTCGAATAGGTGGGTGGAAAGCCTTTAACTAGTCGGGTAGGAATCAAGGAGAAACCTCCCAACATGAGCCTTAGGCAATAGACTTGCCTCGAACAGGCAAGCGAAAAGCCTTTAACTAGTTGAGTAGGAATCAAGCAGAAACTCCCCAACTTGCTTTATGAAGCAAGGAGAAAATGCAAAGCGGTTCACTTGAAATTAATGCTTTTCAAGCTCTAAAAATTGGTGATTTAAAGTGTGGAGAGGTCCTTTATATATAGAGGGAAGGCTGGAGCACATAATGCATAAACTTTCGATGTGGGATTGTGGAATAATAAGGAAACTTGCATGAATTGTTGCACAAGCCTCTGTGGCACCACAAAGGGTTGTGCAGTAGTGTCACACGCTGCAGTAATGTCGCACAGGGCTTTGACGTGCCGCACAGGGATGTGCGATAGCCAGCCTTGCTTCCATCCATTTTTGCCCATTCTTACTCGTTTCTCGTCCATTTTTCACAATTCCAGTTGCGTTGTATTCGTTACTCAATCCCAGATGATTTGAAAGGTTCAAATGTCAAAAAGACATGTTTTGATTTTTTTTTTGATTTTCCATTTTGAGAGTTTTTGGCTTCTAGAGGTTTATTCACCGAGTCTAAGTGCTTTTAAAGTTCAATTGCATACTGGAAAGTACAAAATTAAGGATTCACAATTGTATAAATATAATGTTTAGAAATTACATTTTTGAAGTGAAGGAAAATCTATTTGAGAATTTAATAAAATTAAGCTTAGTGATAAAATTAATAGAAGATAGAAAGCTTGATTTCTAAATTATTTTCTGAAAATTAGAATCAATACATTGTAAGAATTATTCATTAAACATTGGTGAATTCTGAAACCTTAATAATATTTTATCTGAATTTTATTTCACAAGTCAACTACTTTTAATTGTATTATTTCGAGTTTCTACTTTACATCTCTTTTTCATTATCTAAAAAAATATTATTTGAAACTAGATTAGAATTAAATTAATGTGGTTTAATTAAGTTTTTCTATAATTCTTTCCATAGCTTTCCGTGGGAACGATCTCGTTGCACTTATTTACTAAATTAGTGATTCGTACACTGACGAGTATAAATAAAATTTCACAACAAGTTTTTGGCCAAAGCTCTGATACCACTTGTTTGTCCTTATACACTAAGAAAGGGGGTTGAATTGATAGGAAATTAAAATTTTAAATAAAAAAGGAGATAGGGAAAGAGAATGAACAACATCTATTAAGAGCTAAATGTCACGACTCGCAAGGACGTGACCAAGTGGCTTGTGCGAGATGCCCACTGGTGTGCTTAATGTGGGATTGTGGGATAGCTCGAAGGGTTGAGTACGTGTCGTAGATGCTTGATTATCTTGCATTAGGCATGTCGACCCAATTTAGTTTAGAGAGCTTGTCGCTAGTCAAGGACTTGATTATGACGGATGGGTATGCCATCTAGGCACCAAATTGGTTAGGAGCTATTCCCACTTCCCTAATGAGCCCAAGGGAGGGCGAAACCAGTTGGCATTAGAAATTTCATAAGGCTTAGCCTCAGATTTGTGGGAGACCGGGGTGCCGCACGGGTTTGCCATTGCGCATCAACTCTGACCCCGTGACAAATGGTATCAAAGCCAAATGTGTGCAACACTGCATTGCTTGCCAAGCACTCTTTACCACACTGGCGGTCCAATGTAAATGGATGAGCGCAAGTTAATGCTTGCACCTTATGGCCTGGGGGGTGTCGCAAGTGGATCCTCTAATGGAAAATGAGGATGAATAGGCAGGAAGCAGCAGTGATGTTCACCAAGCGCTACTTGTAAATGAATTGGTAGTAGGCAGAGAGCACGCACACGGATCCAGCCCAAAATTAAGGAAGGGGTTCTAAAAACTAAGACACAGTTCTCCACATGCACGAGGACGTGCATGAATTCGATGGGAGAGAATGTCATGACCCGCAAGGATGTGACTAAGTGGCTTGTGCGAGATGCCCACTGGTGTGCTTAATATGGGATTATCGGACAGCTCGAAGGGCTAAATACGTGTCGTAGATGCTCGCTTATCTTGAGTTAGGCATGCTGATCCAATTTAGTTTGGAGAGCTTGTTGTCAGTCAAGGACTTGACTATGATGGATGGGCATGCCATCTAGGCGCCAGACTGGTTGGGAGTTGTTCCCGCTTCCCTGATGAGCCTAAGGGAGGGCGAAACCAATTGGCATTAGAAATTTCATAAGGCTTAACCTCGGATTTGCGGGAGATCGGGGTGCCGCATGGGTTTGCCACTGCGCGTCAACTCTGACCCCATGACATAAATCTTTTAATCATCACATGTTTATGGCTTTGATTTTTCCTTAATCAGATGATGTTTTTGAAGGATTTTAGTGTCATTGTAAAATTGGTACTGCAAGCCTTAACTCATTATATAATATGCATAATTTGGATCATTAGAGACTGAATTATAATCTTTTAAAGTTTAGCCATTGAAAATCATTTTTTTGCAAATTTTATGGCTAATTGAGGAAGGCAATGAATAGTACTATAGGTCATCCCACTCTCAATATGTTTGTTTGTTATCTTAAACACTAGGATAGAAGCCTTCTTAGAAGAAAATAATTGGACTATTGAACTCAGAGACCCCAAAAATCCCTCAACAAAAAAATTCCAAGATCTAAGGCTGCCCCTTTGTCGATGAGTGAGACACATGCAACACTGTTAGTGTATGATGTATGCTACAGAGAGCACCGCTTACTCTATCTAAATGAATGTCATTCAACAATGTGCTCTAAGTCATTTTGTGAAAATGACATTACCATTTTGCAATCTAAAAAAATAAAAATAAATAATAACAATTTTTAGCCAATTAGAGGGCGTGTGAGAAGTCCCTATAGCCCAAAATTTCTTCCCAAATATTCCTCAATTTTTTAATTATTCCATTTTTTTCTAGAATTAAAATTAATTTTTAAAATTATAAAAATTAATTTTTATTGAATATAATAGAGAAAAATTATTAATTGACATCATAAAAATTTGAATTTTTTTTAAAAAATTATTTTGTGGTTTGATGATTAAAATTTATTTTTAATCACGGAAATTACTTTTTTTGTTGCATATCAATGAAATTATTTTCTATATTTGTTACAAAAAATTATGTCAATCACCTTAAGAACTTTTAAGATTATTAGGACTACAAATCAATGAAAAAAGTGAAAGAGATGATTTAAAATTTAAAGGATTTAGTGACTGAATCTTTTGAGCGAGTGACACATATAGTCAACTGATCATAATATTCAATAATAAGATCTAGGAGATTATTCGAAAAGGCGGTTTACTCACCCAGTTTGAGAGGTCTAAGGTTTTGAAGTTTACTTTACTTTGACATTTTAGAGACATATTGGACCTCCTATTGTTGAATCTCATGATCCGTGAGTCTTATGGGAGGCTCATAAAATTTTTTTGTGAGGGATTTTGCAAGGACAATTGTACTAGTAGAGTCAAGATTCTGCACCATCCAAGTTGTCACTATTCTTCGTCGGCTCTCCTATGAGTTTTGTAAAAGGCTCATTGGTTCAATACATGTTAAATACGTATTTTATTATATTAGATTTTATTTCTAATTTTTATATTGTTTTAGAAATTCTTTCAAACTTTGTGCAGTTTGTTATTTTGGTTTAGAACTTATTTATGTATTTTTTAATATTTATTTTGTAAATGAATTTATTTCTATTCAATTAGTTATGTTTGTTTTTTTTAATTAATTGATATATACTTAATTTGTGTAATCAAATATAAATGGATGCATGTAAAATTCATAAAAACATAAAGAAATTCTCAAAGTTTTAGTAATTTTAAAAATGACACCTTGAATAAATTAATTAGATCAATAATTATATTTCATTAGGACCTTAGATGATGATTGAAAATATAATGACCTTTTGACTCTAGACCTAGTGTGTGTAATTATTAGCATAATTAATTAATAACAAGGTATTGCTAGACATTAATATTATATGTATGTCTTGTATAGAACTTTGAGTTCTACATATGGCTTTTGCTTCCAAGAACATTGTTGCTAAACTCAATAAGGGTGAGAAACAAAATAGCGATAATTATGAGATTTGGAGTATGAAGATACAGTATGTGCTGGAAGAGCAAGAGGCTCTTGAGGCTTTGAACACTATGATAGAGGAGCCTGAACAAAGTAACACAGCTCAACATAAAAGGGATCATGAAGCCTATGAGACTTGGAAAAAGAGGAACTTCTTGGCTCACATCACCTTATTGAGCAGCATGGTAATGATGTCATGCATGACACTACAATATATTACTGATATACCAACCCAAATTAGTGACCGAAAATTCTTGGTCGATACTTAACGACAGAACACCAACTTAACAACCGAAATCAAATTTAACGACCGTTTATCGACCATTCTCAAACGAAAATTACTGAGTGAAAAAATTTAGTCGTAGAATATGGCAGGATTAGATTACGCGCTAAATTACTGACTGCTTAGTCACTAAATACCGACCGATAGCTGAGCAAAAACTCTGGCACGGAATTTTAGCCACAAAATATTTAGCGACCGTTTTGCCAATTAAAAAATTAGTAGATAAAGATATATTTGTCGGTAATCGATTGGTAAATTTCAACATCTACCAACCAATTGCAGACGGGAGGTAGCCTAAAGGAGATGATCAAATATCATAGTCCTTTTAGATTTACTAATCGATTTGCCGACTGTTAAAGCAGTCAGTATTTTTATTAGTTTACTGACCTATTGCCAATCAAATTTAAATTGCCACGTGGCTTTCGGTCCTTAAATCGGTCACTAAATAAGCTTCACAGTCACTAATCGATTGGTTTATCAGTTGGTAAATCTAAGTTTATAACCTGGTAGTGGGGCTTCTTCTTTCTCTATTCTTCTTCTTCTTCTTCTTCTTCTTCTTCTTCTCTTCTTCTCTGGTCTTTCCCTCTCTCTACCATAGTGCCACCACTGTCATTTTCATCGGAATCCATGCCGCTAGCCACCTCCATTCTCTTCTCTCAAATTGGTATACATTATTTTATTTATTTATTAGTTTAATCAATAAAATTATTACATTTTTGTGGTGTATATATATGTGTATAATTTTGAATTTGTGAATTTTTTGTGTGAATATATTATTTTATTTGAATATATTTATTTTGTTTGTCAGTTTTCTAGTTTTTGTTTCTATTATTACTGTTTTATTGTGTATTATCTTGTTGATTTTGTGAAATTATATATTTGTTTTTTGTTGAAAATTATTTTTATGGTAATTTTGTGTAATGAGAATTATAGTTAAATTGTAATATTAGTTTAATGTAATTATTTTTGGTTTGATTTATTTTTGTATTATGAGAATTATGTGGTATTAAATTAATATTTGTTAGTTTAATGAAAATTTAGTTGAAATTAATTTTAGTGATATTAGTTATTTTTGAGTGATATTAAATTATTTCTGTAAATTTTTTGTTAATTTATTTGAAAATAAATTTATGTATTTTATTTATTGAAAATGTGCATTATTTTTTAAATTTTATTTTGATTAAAGTTTTTATTAAATTTTTGTGTTGTAATATGATTTACGTACAAAGGTAATATAATATTGTGCATTTGGTTGATTTTGGTATTTTTAGTTTATAATTTATCAATTTGTTATTTTAATTATTTAATTTTATAATTTCAGTTTAGTTTGCAATTTGACTATGTGATAGTACATTAGCTTACTTTTCTGCGCTACAAGAAGTATATATGTAATTTTAATAAACTTGCAAATCATATAATATTACACATTTTGTATTTAATTTTAGAATTTGAATAAATATGTATTTGTTGGCATATAATTTGATATGTAATTTATAATTAATTAGCATGTAAAATATAATTTATTGGCATGTATATTTAATTATGATGTAAATAATAGTTTATTAACATGTATAATTACTTTTCACTTTGTATTTTATGTTTTATTTTTCTATGTTTAAAATAATAGATATTTGTATCGAATATTTATAATTATGATAAAATAAAAAGTAAATTAAATTAAGATGTAATTATTTAAATGAAAATTAATTAAAAAAAGGGTAAAAAAGCTCAACGAAATATATAAATATTTACTAAAGATGATCAAAAATATTTACTAAATATTTATAAATGATAAAAGATAGGAAAAAATAAAGATACCGTTAAATAATATATTGAAAATGCAATATAATCAATAAATATTGATAGTACTGAATAATTAGAGTTTATATATAATTAGAAAATGACATTATGATTAATTATAAAATATTGAAAGAAGGAAAAAAGATAAATATGCTTTAAAAATAAGAAATTTTAAAACTAAGTGTTTCATAATTTATCAAAAATATACAAAGTTAAATCATTAATAATTATATCTTAAAATATGAAATTTTAAATGCAAACATTTCATAATTTACTCAAAATATTTTTCTTTATTTTTATTAATGATTAAATAAAAATATATGAAGATAAATAAAAATAAATATGCCTTAAAATATAAAATTTAAAATGTAAGCATTTCATAATTTACCAAAAATACTAAACTTTATTTTTAACTATGATTAAATAAAAATGAAAAATAATTTAAAAATCGGAAATGTGCCTCAAAATAAATAATTTTAAATGTAAGCACTTCATAATTTACCCAAAATTATGATTAAATAAAAATATAAAAAATGAGTAAAAAATTAAACAAACATTTCAATTTAGTTATATGTTTATGATGTCAATTTCTTATGTTTTTACTTGTATTTAATTGATGAATGCATACTAATTTTTATATAGTTATTATTTATGTTATTATTTTCACATTAATTTATTTTTTGTAGTTATTATTTTTATTAGTGTGCACATTAATTTATTATTAATTATATTTTTTGGACTTTGCATTATCTCGATGCTAGTCCATCTTCTACTCCACCGCTTTCTACATTTGAGTAGATGCAGCAGGAGATAGACAAATGAGTTCAAGAGGTGGTCAAAGACATGCAGATGCAGATGTAGCAACAGATGAAGTAGCAAATGCAGCATCAGCATCAGCAGATGCAGTAGATGGGGGATCTCTTACAAGCCTTAGCACAACAGTTTGGGTTTTCTCTTCCATCTCATCTACAGACTATTGTTGCTCATCCTCCTCCATATGATCTGTAGACAGATATTGCTCCTTCGCCTCATTTTGCTTGTATATCCAGCGATGATGATGATGATGACTATATCATGGATTCGGATGTGAAGAACATTGCAGATTTTGATTAGGATTTATAATTTTCTTTTTTTTTTTCTTGTATACATGTGAATACTATTTTATTATTTTTTATATAAATATATGATTTTAATTTTATATTAAAGTATATTTTTTATTATAATTTGTTATATAATATTTGCATTTTATTTATAATTTAGTACATTTAATATTTCTATTGTTAAATAAAAATTAATAATTTTCATTTACTGACCAAAATAAATTTTTTTTATCCATTTACAGACTGTTTATTGACTTATACAAATTATTTTTTAATATTTTTTAAAATTTATCGACTAATTTGCCGACCATTATTATTTATTTAATATTATTTTTACTGATAGATTGCTGATTGGATATGATTTTAACAATATTTTAAAAACAAAATTAGCAACTATACATATTCGTTTTACTGACCGTTATGTGGTTGGCAAATTTATCGACCGACTTATTATTTGGTCGATAATGTTTTACCGACTAGATTTTTGCTTATGTTTACTATTGATTAGTTATTGACCATTTTTTCTTATTTGCCAACCAAATAATTTATTGTAGTGCGAGTTCCAAAAGTATGACAATACTAAAAACATGTGGTCTACATTGAAAGCGAAGTTTAGAGGTATGTCCGTTACCAGACTTCGATCGTTGACTATCAAGTTTGACACTTGTAAGAAACGTCTTAAGCAAACAATGAAAGAACATCTCAAGCATATATCAAACATGATAATTGAGCTGAAAGATACTAGTCCTACTTTAACATATGAACAACATGTCTAAGCTATCATCAAATCATTACCTAATAGCTGGGAGCATATGAAGCTACATCTAACCCATAATGAAAATATCAAAACTTTAGAGGATGCTATATGCCACCTCAAACTAGAAAAGGATAGCCTTAAAGCTGCTAAGTCAAATATTAATGTGTAAATGGATGGATCAAGCTTACAAGGAGGTTCAGGGAGTAAGCACAACCATTAAGATGGGTCCCATTCAAATAAGGGAAAGAAGAGGCTCAACTAAGCAAGAAGCTTAAGTAAAACCAATATGGCAAGAAAAAGCATAATAAGAAAAGGAATATAGCAAAAGTGAGATGTTATAACTATAATAAAAGTGGTCATTTTGCTTAAGATTGTGCCAAGTCTAAAAAGGTACCATATTATGCATATGTTAGTGAACTGTGCTTTTATCTCTATTTTTCTTACTGACTCATATCCTTTGTGGATTATAAACTTAGGGGCCATAGACCATGTACCAAAGGATCCATAAACCTTCATGGATTTCGGATAAGTTACGCATAGAGTAAGGTGGATATTCATGGGGAACAATGCCAAAGTTAAAGTTAAAGGGATTGACACATACAAATTAGCCATGTGTGGTGGTCAAACTCTATTCCTTCATGATGTACTATTTGCTTCTCAAATTCACCAAAATTTGATTTTACTATTGATGTTACTTATATTAGGTTTTTCTTATAATTTCTATGACATGCATGTTAATTTGTCTTTGGAAATAATTTTTTATGGTTCTGGTTATATTCTGGATGGTTTAATTGTTAAGGATTTGGATTATGACTTTAGTGGTTGTAATGTCAATTTTTCGATATTTACAACATCGAATGATTATGAGCATGATGCAAATGTTTGGCATATTGGGCTTAGCCATATTGGTCAATAAAGAATCAATAGGTTAGTCAAAGAAGGATTGTTGGCTGATATTGACAAAATAGAATTGTAAACTTGTGAATATTGTCTAGCTAGAAAAATTGCTAGAAAACCATT
Organism: Reutealis trisperma; assembly: GCA_947687605.1. Taxonomy (NCBI): domain Eukaryota; kingdom Viridiplantae; phylum Streptophyta; class Magnoliopsida; order Malpighiales; family Euphorbiaceae; genus Reutealis; species Reutealis trisperma. The sequence continues at coordinate 458,032 of CANTUT010000421.1, read as the reverse complement.
TGGAAAAGGATCTAGAATCTAATTTCCCTTGCAATAAGTCCATCCTGACATATGTGGTCTTATGAATGTGAAAGCTAGGCATAAAGCATTTTATTTTATTACATTTATTATTTATTTCACTCATTTTGGTTATGTCTATTTGATTTTTCATAAATATAAAGTAATAAGCTGCTTCATAAACTATATGAATTTGGTTGAAAATTAATTAGACAGAAAAATAAAAGCAATTAGAACTAATCGAGGTTGAGAGTATCTCTCTGACCAATTCAAAGAGCTATGTGTGTGAACCCTTAATTTTGCACCTTCCAATATGTGTTTGAATCTTAAAAGGACTTAGGCTCGATAAACAAACCTTCAAAAGTCGAAAACTCTCAAAATGGAAAAATCAAAACATTTTTTTTTTGACATTTTGACCCTTTCAAATCATCCGGAACTGAGTAATGAGTAAAATGCAACTGGAATTGTGAAAATGAAAGAGAAATGAGCAAGAACGGGCGAAAACAGAAAAATGGGCCAAAATAAGCTTGTTACCACAAAGGCCTGCGGCACTACTGCAAAGGCTGCATTGCCGCAGAGCACTCTGCGACAACTCTTGCGAAAATATGATTTTTTGCAATCCCACATTGGAATTTGATGCATTCTATGTTTCAATCCTCCTCCTATATATAGAGGGCCTCTCCACACTTTAAAACACCAATTTCTAGAGCTTGAAAAGCATTACTTCTAACAAAGCTCTTTACATTTGCTCCTTGCTTCTCAAAGCAAGTTGGTAGGTTTCTCCTTCATTTCTACTCAACTAGTTAAAGGCTTTCTGCCAGCCTGTTCGAGACAAGTCTTTTGCCTAAGGATCATTTTTCCAATCCAAGGCAAGCCAGCCAGCCCCCACCGTCCGAGGCTAGTCACCCCCACCGTCCAAAGCCAACTGCCGCCTACAATCCAAGGCTAACCACCACCCACCATCCAAGGTTAGCCGCTGCCCACCAAAGCTAGCCGCAGCCTACCATCCAAACCAGTCGTCGCCTGCCGTCTGAGGCTAGCCACTGCCTACCATCTGAAGCTAGCTGCCACCTACCATCCGAGGCTAGCCGTTGCCTGCCATATGAGGCTAACCGTCGTCCACCATCCAAGGCCAGCTGCTGCTCGCCATCCAAGGCTAGCTATTGCCCTCCATTTAAGGCTAGCCGCCGCCTGCCATCCTAAGCCAGCCACTGTCCACTGTCTGAGGTAAGCTTCTGTTCCTTTAATTTTCTTTTATCTAAATTTCCTTGCCTCTTGTAGTTAGTTAATTAAATTGATTCATCTAGGTTGCCAGCTAATCAACTCGACAATCAATTAAATTAGTTAATTAACTCAATCCTATTTTAATCAATTAATCAAAATATGATAAAGTGACTAGGCTAAACTAAGCCCTTTGCAAGAAGGAAGAACTGTATGAATTCTGATTTTCATTCAAAGAGATACGTAGGCATGCTTAGTTAAGACATCAAATCCAATTGAAACTAACCAACTCTCCCCCCTATCATATTCTTTACTTACTTTTATTTTGCTTTCCTTACTTTGATATTAGGTTTAATTTGGAGAATATGTGATTTCCCTAGAACCCATAAGAGCTAAAGGAGGTATCCCCTAAGTTTGGGATTTTCTTGTAATATTCTTTCATTTCGAACCTTAACTATATTTTTACTTTATTGTTGAAATAGATGAATTGAATGATCACGCATATTTTAAATTGTTCATGCATTTTAATTTGTTCATGAAATATATTTTAAGTCACTCTTATATTCATTGGCTAAACTTATTTTGTTAAAATAAATCGAAAACCTAGTCCTCGAATCCTCTTTGGTTTCGAGGCTAGCGATTTTTTTCCTTTGGGTAATAATTGGAGTCAAATGGGTTTTTTTCCTTATATTTTCCAAATAAAAATAAATTAAGGTGGCGACTCTAAGAAATAATTTTCAAACCTATCAAAGATAAGTCCGAGGGCTTTCTCGTGAGTTATTTCCCAAATGAGCATTTTGATTTCCTTTAGCGGATCGGATCGGTGCTTGGGCGAGGCCTCACAATGTGATGAAAAAAGGATACAACATTAGTTGAGTATTTCCAGAACTCCTTAACAAAATGGTGTTGCAGAAATGAGAAATTAAATGCTTCTTGAGATGGTTAGGTCTATGATGGCATAAGCTCATATCTCTTTGTGGGGAGATGAACTGTTAACAACCACATTGACACTTAATTGAGTGCCTACAAAATCAGTTGTCACCATTGTATATGAGTTATGGACTGATAGAAAATCTGACTTAAGTGTTTTGAAACCTTGGGATGTGTTGCTTATGTACATGATTCCTCTCATAAATATCAAAAATTAGATATAGCGAAAAGAAAATTATCTTCGTAAGTTACTCCAAAACCTCAAAAGGTTACGTATTCATAAGTGAGCAAGATAGTGGGAGTATAATTGAATTTGAATCCTATGATGTCACATTTTTAAAGAATGAATTCCCTAAATAGGGTGAGATAGGTCAAGAATTCTCATTACTTGAATCTATGGATCAACACTTACTAGCATCACACCATTTGAGTGGGAGATTTTTGATAGAAGATGAATTAATTTCAACAACTATCCTAATTTCATCATCTTATGTGAATAAAGGTGATCTTAGTCTGAGTAGGAGTAATCCTAGCTTGAATAGGCGTTATCCTAGTCTTGGCGGGAGTGATCATCCTGGTTCAGGAGGAAACAATTTGAGAATTGATGAATCTAAATTACATCGAAGCAATCATGGAAGCATTCCTTGCTATTGATTTGAGATTAAAGGTGGTGAAGCTTTTATGATCCTTCCACAAGAAGAGGATGAACCAATGAACATCAATTATGCTCTCTCTTACCGTGCTAAGGATAAATAGATTAAAGTATGGAAGAGGAAATGGAGTCCATGAGGTCTAACCAAGTTTTAGAGCTAGTTGATCTCCTGAAAGGACAAAAAGCCATTGGGAGCAAATGGGTTCTCAAAATAAAGTGAAAGGTCCTGAAAGGACAAAAAGCCATTGGGAGCAAATGGGTTCTCAAAATAAAGTGAAAGGCCAATTGTACTATTAAAAGGTGCAAAGCTTGCCTAGTTATTTTTTAAAATTTTTTTTCTATGTTTTAGGCAATAATGAAACTAGACCAGCCAAAACATAATTCTTTAGGTTGAAGTGACAAATTTAGGTGCGTTAAATTAGATTCAAGTAGTTTGACTTGGTTTGATTTGAAATGGTTATCTACTTATTATAAAGAAATTTAAATTAGGATAGTATTTAAAAATCAATTTTTGAGCTCAAATTATTTGATAGCTAATTTCAAATTTCAAATCATTTTACTTGTTTCCTAGTTTGGAGGTATCAAAATTAATTTGCTCCCTACTAAAATCTAAAATTTGAGCCCTTTTGATTTTAAAATAAAATTCATTTCATTTTTCCATTTTTTTTATATATGTGCAGGTCTGATTTTTAATTTGAGGATGGGGTAAAAAAAAGCATAAATTATAAAATATTTTAGGAGTTCTTTTGTTCATTTTTTTAATTTAAAATTTGCAAATATATGTACTAGTTAATTTTTACATTTAGTAATTGTTATTTAATAATGTAATAAATTCTTAAATATTACTGTATCAAGATTAATTTTATTTAATAAAAGTAATTTTCTTATTTTGGATATTATTTTCATTTTCTTTTATTTACTTTTATAATTTAGAACTTGTAAATAGATGTATGGATAATTTTATATTTTATAATTTTTAATGATGTGATTAACTCTTAAATATTTTTGCATTGAAATCTATAGTATTTAAATAAAAGTGATTTTTCATTTTGGATAATTATCCCTTTTTTTTTTTGGTTTAAAATACAACAACTAATCAAAAATAATTATTTTGGGCCCAAACCAAGATTTAAATTTCATTTCTCTTAAATTAAACTCATTATAAATTCAATTTCTTAAAATAAACAAATGAATTAACAATTATCATTTTTATAAACAATAATCCTGTGCACTAAATAAAAAAATAAAAATGAATATCTTAAGGCCAATTTAATATTTTGAAAATTAATATATAGGGTACCTAACACCTTCTCTATGCATCAGCGATTCCCAAACCCAAAATTTGATTTAACATACTAATTTTTTAAAAGGTTTCTAACTGAACCTTTTAAAACAAATCAGTCAGTGGCGACTCCATTTTTTATAAAAATTTAAAAATTTTGATTTTTCACCATTTGTGTTATGGCATCAAAAATGTTGTGACAAATAGGATTCGAGCCTTTGCTTGTTGAGGTCTTCTTTCACACACACACAAAGAAGAATGACGGGCAGACATTTGTAAATACTAAATCTTGAAGGATTATTGTAAATAACAAAATGGTTAAATTAATTTTTTATAATGCTATACTATAATGATAATCACTAATTAATATTTTATACTACAAAAAAAAATAATTAATGTTGTATAAAATGTAGGAGGATATTAATAACCTCCGTAAAACAGTTGTCACAGTTAGCCCCAGGATCCACTGAGCCTTGTCAGGTGGATAGGAGGGAGTTATACCTTAAGACTATTGGGGGGACCAACGAAGAGCAGGATATACAACATTCGATATTTTTATGGACATCCAGATGCCAGTACTTCTTCTACTCCAACCCCTTACCCTCACTTCCTTCATCTAAGAATATTCGATTGGTGGTAGACAGGTAAGTAAATGAGAGGTTGAGAGATATGGAAGAGTGGCTGTGGAGCTTGTCAGCAGCCTACTTCAAACCAGTAGTCCCCTTGACCACATACTCCTCTGCTTGCTTCAGACCAGTAGACTGCTCCTTCTCTTGTTCATATAGGAGATGGTTTTGAAGTTGGTGATCATGATGAGGATGATCTAGCTAGTGATGATGATCACACTACATATATTAGTTAGTTAGATTGCTTTTAAGTTTTTATACCGGCGAAACTTTGGTTTTGATATTTGTTACTATTTATTTTATATTAGCACATTATGTTTTGTCATGTTAATATAATATTATGAGATATTTTTGTGTATTTATTATTTACATTAATATAAATTAATATGTTTACTTTTATATTTGTGACTTTATGAATTCAAATACAATTGTAATTAAATTAAATTGTAAATTATAATGATCATATTCAACTATTACCGACAAATTACCTACGAAAATGGATTTATTTTTTTAATTATTAACTGACGAATTAATTATTAAGTTAATTAACTTATTTATTATTTACTAACATATTATCGATGACATATATTTTTTTTATTCATTGATTTGTTTACTAATTACCAACGGACATTGCCATAGGTGACTTTACAGAAACCATTATTAAATATTATCAGCGAGTTTTCTATTGTTAATATTACCAGCGGATAATTATTTCCATTGGTAATATATTACCGACTATCACAATGTTTTTAAATGCTACAATATGAAAGACGAAAAATCAAAATTTAAAATTTTATAAAATGGATTAAAAATGGAGTCGCTATCGACTGAAAAGACACATTACATAAGGAAATAGAGATTACATAGAAAAATAAAAAATTACATAATTATAAATTTAATTTACACAAAAATTGGAAGTAAAACGAAATATATAAAAAAATTTCCAAGATCTTAAAAAAAATTTCACTCTTAGTCCCCTCAGTAAAATGACATTTTTGGTTTCTTAACTTGATAAAATTTGTTAATTGAGTGCTTGAACTTAACTTGCAAAAGTTTCAACTAATTGTTGCAATTTATAAAATTTTTTTAATAAAGTGTTATTAATAGGTTACCAACAAGATTTTTCAAAATTATTATTTCTTATCAATATCTTTATCTCTGATAAACAAAGAAATCTCGAATTAAAATGAAGTACATGAATAAAAACATGATAAGTAGAAATTTATTTGAAATATAAAATTTAGATTGAAAATTTTTAAATAAAAAATAATTAAATTTGTGAATTTACGCTAGGGAACACAAAATTTACAACAAGGTTAGCAAAGAAAACATAAAAGAATGTAAACTTAATCAATGATGACAGAGGAAAAAGTCATATAATAAATCAATTATCTGTAATTCCTTTAAGTCTCTCATTGCTATTGATTAAGTTCAGATTCCCGACTTTTCTTGTTATTATTTACACTTAAAATGAATAATTAAAAAAAAAACCAGAATTAAAACAAATATCAAAAACAATATGATTTAGACCAATTACATACTACATATTATAGGCTTCAAAGTTTAACTAAACAAAACAAAAGAAATCAAAATTAATATTTTTTATTTTAAAAAATTACATGATTACAAACTTAACAAATCGCTACAAAAACAAACAAAAAATAAAAAATAATAAAAAAATAACGAATTAAATAAATGGTTTACAAATAAATAAAACAAGCAAAGTAATTTCTAAAAATAGAATCTTAAAGTTCAGTGTTGTAAACACAGTTCCCATTATTGAACACCAGCAAAGAACATATGCATAACAAACAAAAGGAACACAAGAGTAACAAAAATACCTGACTTTATTAAAATGAAACCAAAATTTTCAATTTTATATTTTTTTTAAAGCCAACTTTGTTTTTTTTTTTTTAAAGAAAAGGGAAAGAAAAGCCTAAAAGATAATGCATATATTTATTACTTATATGGGCTTCAAAGCTCAGAAGGAGAACTAAAGTTAAGGGCTTAAAAATTGAAGCCATATTTCTTCTCAAGATCGGCTTTTAAAAACTGAAATTCAAAGCAAGATTATAACTTATACAGAGACGACCAGATGCAATGAAAATGGGGAACATTCAAAATTGACAGTGAAATTGATAAAAATAGTGAACTTCACTATAACATCTGGAATTTTCATAATTCTGAATTATATTTTTCAAAGAAATATTTGCTAAATTATTGAATATTCTAACTATTAATTATCATCTTAAATTCAAATTTAATTAATTAACAAAGCAAAATATGTTTTAAATGTTATTATTATTATTATTATTATTATTATTATTATTATATATAGGGAATGGGGAAAGCAGCTGGCTGATTGGATGATCAAAAAGCTGTTGTGACGTGAGAGAGAGAGAGAGAGAGACAGAAGAGGTGTCGCAGCTTTGATCGCCGTTTTTGCCACTGTCTGCACGCTGGAACGCCGGACGCGCCGGACTAGGGAGAAGCAAACGTCAAGATGCTTCAACCAGTGCAATCTTGTCGTTGGTAGCAGCCGCTACACGTGCCGCCTGATAGAAAAATTTTCGAGCTTGTTTTTAGTCAGATTTATTATCTGTTCGTGACGATTCCAGTACCATTAGACTCCTTTTTTCCTAAGTTTTAATTGGACACCTCATTTGCTAATATTTAGATGATGTTTGATTTTGGTCAGAATTCAGCGATTACAAAGTCTGCCGATGCATATTCTAGTGAGCGTCCGGCGAGCGAGGGAGAGTAACATACATTTTTACATTCTACGTTTCGAGTTGAGCCCTTTGACTGTGAATTTGTAGTGATTAGTCACTGTCGATATTTTTCTGGTGACGTTTCCGGTGACGTATGACGTATATTTGATATTTGAATGAGTTTGGCTATGAGGATAATTATTGATGAGTTTAGAAGGTGAACAATACTTAATTGATTGATGAATTATGGTAAAACTATATTTTTGGTGTCTAAACTTGGCAACTTTTTTCAATTGAGTGTGTAAACTTTAAAACGTTTCAATTGAGTTGTTGCACCTGTAAAAAAAATTTCGATTTGGTGTAAATAGCCAGTTGCAAACCGGTAAACTGGTGACTGGTAATGATGTGTTATAGCTGGCTAACGCATCAACTTATAACAAGCTGACACAGGCTATCTTGGATGATGAGATGGTTGCTTAGTTGGACCACCAACGAGCATAAATAGATCAACAGTAAAAAAAAAAAAAAAAAATCCCCAATTCATATAGACTAGGGATTTCTTCTTTCTCTCCTCTGTGTTTCCTTAAGTTCTTCATTTGTAATCCATAATTTCTTCTTCTAATTTGTAATTCCTTTCTTTTAGGGTCATTATAATTTCAATTTTGTTTAGCTTCATCATTTTATCCACTGCAATAATGGAGTTTATGGAAGAATTCAATGGTTGGTACAAACCGTGGAAGCTAAGGACTTCTTGGATGGATAAAAATCTAGGAAGAAGATTTATCAATTGTGAGTTAGGAGAGCGTAATGGTGGATGTGATTTTTTCAAATGGATTGATCCAAAAACTTGTGGTAGAGGAAAGAATATAATCCCTAGATTGTTGAGAAGGTTGACAACAGTTGAAAAATGAAAGAGACAGGTGCAAGAGAAAGGAGAAATGGCTTTGGGCTTTGGCTATTTTCTCGATTATAGTTCTAATTTTTAAGCAATAAATAATCTAGGTTATAGGTTAAAGTAATGTAATTTGGAGTAGGGAAATGCTAATTATCTTAATTTTGTAATGCTAAATGTAGTTGACATTTTCTATAAAAGTAATCCAATTTAAATTTGCAATTGTGAGTTTCTAGTTCATATATGTTTGTTGATTTGTTGTTTTTATATATGTTTGTTGATTTGGGTATTCATGCTATGTAGCATTTGTCCATGTGTGCTAAATCAAGAAACAAAACATATTGAAATATGCATACAGACATATTGTTTGAGGTGAACCTGCAATTTTACTTAAAATAAAACTTGTAATAACACATGAATGGCTTACTTGTGCTAAAGCCTCAAATGCAACCTAAAATAAAAGTAGAAATATAACCTACAATTAAACAACACTAGATTACTGCAATAAAACCTGAAATGCCTCACACTCAAATAACTAAAGAAGCAAGCACTTAAATACTCAAACCTTTTACAAAAACCATCAATAAAACCGGCAATGAAACTTGAAAGGCCTCACACTCAAATAGCTAAACAAGCAAGCACTTAAACACTCAAACCTTCTACAAAAACCATCAATAAAACATGTAATAAAACCTCAAATGCCTCACACTCAAATAGCTAAACAAGCAAGAACTTCAACACTCAATCCTTCTACAAAAACTATCAAAAAAACCTACAATAAAACCTCAAATGCACTAGATTGACAACTTATCATCTCACTCTAGCAAAACAACCATCTCATTACATCCATCAATTGTCAACAAAATTACCATTTCAAATAAAATCTAAAACAATAAAATTCCAAAAAAAAACTGCCATTTTCTGAAAATTAGAGAGAACTTATATTAGCATTAAACTAAATGTGCAAAAGTTACAATTCAATTAGTTTTAAAATGATCTAAAAAAGTATACCAACTTTAAGATGTTGACAGTTAATAACATCATTACATCTTGATGTATAATGAGACAAAAATTAATTCATAGATATCAATTTGGATCTCTCGCTATTGATTCTTATGTTAGAGATGGGCAAAATGGCTCTATGTTGCCCATTTGTCCACTTTTGTTTTTTTGCCTCTTTTTGCCTGCACCCTTGTCAATATGGCTTGCATCACCTTTCATCTTCCTACTACTACCTTCAATTTGCTTCTTTTTCATTTGCTTATTCTCCTGAACAACACAATTACATTATTAATATAATGTAATATATCAAGCTAATTGATCTTTGTACAAGGATTTTACCTCTAATTGCAATGGTGTAATGAATTGCTTTCCCCATTTCTTGAAACCTTGCTTTCTTTCAGTAATGAAAGATGACTCTAGTTCATTATCTGTCCTCACTAATCCCTTACTGTATATCACCCTTTGAGATGTAGTCTTAGGCTGCAAATATAGTGTATAGAAAGATTAAATATTAATTCACAAAGTCAATGAAAATAAATTAATAGTTAATGGAGTGCAATAACAATTTACATTGATTGCAACTGTCCTTGTGGTTGTATCTATGAAGACACCATATCCAACTGATGGTTGTTCCACAAGTCCAGCTATATATGTAGGTGCCTTTGGTCTCCTATGGCAAAATACTTGTCCAGTAAATCTATTTGGACTTTTATATTTTGTAGGTAAAATATTGTCTACAAAGTTTTCAATAGGTTGTTGGATGGATGGACTTTGTGGTCTCATAATATCTTCTTGATTTGTCTTGTAAAAAGAAGCTACTTCTTACTGAACTCTAACTTTTGTCACCATTGGTTGCAATTTTTTCATTAATCATGAGAAAGTCAGTATGCATTGCAACAATGACATTACCTTTTACATAACACAATAAAAATTACCTGAGATTGGGAGCATCTACTGATGCTAGTATGTGAATGGCTTCATTGCTATACTTAAGTTGAAGGTGAATGGCTTTAATTATGAACCTGAGCTGGATGTGAGTCACATGCAGGGGTTGTACTCTTTTTTTTCATAGTTGGACACTCCTTTTTATTGTGTCCCTTGTTAAAACATACACTATATGTCATTATTCTCCCATTCCTAGAAAGTTTGTGTCCATTTTCACCAACTTCTCCCACCTTCGTTCTCCTATTCCTTGCCTTTCTTCGAGGTTTCTTTTTAAAAGGTGGAGGCTGAGGGGGATCATTCCTTGTTTATTCCCAAAATTTATTTGAATTCATGGGATACATCATTTAGGAATATGCTTGCAAGTATTTCTCTCTGCTATAACACTCATGCACAAAATGTAAAGGATCCTTGTCTAATTCAAGTATAGCAGTAATGGCATAACAACAAGGGATACTAGTTAATGCTCACTTCCTATATAGACATGTCTTATTCTTCAGATATATAAAATAACTATCCCCTTTTTGAGTAACTTCAAACCCTGCATCACCATTCCATATAACTTGACACTCACCACTCTCCTTATAACTCTCATGTACCTTCTTCCTAATTCTATTTCTAAAATTCCCTAACCACTTATTGGCTAAATCTTTATTGGTGTGCAACCTAGTCATAACTAATTTCCTTATGTCATCTAACATAGAAATTACATTTTTCATCCTAGCCTCTATTATTTTTCCATTAAATGTTTGAATCAAATTATTGTCTACAATGTCGCATTTTACCTCAGTGTTAAAGTATGCTTTACACCAATGCCTAGGGTTGGTATGCAACATATCTTTGAAGCCTTTTGGAGTTAATCTCTTCAGCTCATTCATGTTTGCTTCAAAATCTGGCATGTTGGTTGACTTTGCACATAACCAAAATTGTTTGTGTAAATGCTCACTCCTTCCATGTTTCTTCCTCCAGTTGGCATACAGGTACCTAACACAACATTTATGCTCAGCTCTAGGCAATATGTCATGAACTGCATCTAATAATACCTACAAAGACATAAATATAGGAATGGTCACTCATTTTACAATAAGACACATAATTATTTACTCAAACAGTCTTTATGCAAGTAATGAGTCACTAATCTACATCAAACGAAATCAAGCACACCTATGCTCACCTTTTGTTGGTATGTAATGATTGTCTAACCAGTGCCATCTACAAGAAACAGGTCTTTTGAAAGTTGTTAAATAAACCATTCCGAAGCATCTCTGCTCTTATGCTGAACCAACCCCTAAGCTACAGGGAACATTTGATTGTTCCCATCCCTACCAATTACTACTAATAGCTCATCTTTTATTGCCCCCTTTAAGAAACACCCATCTAATCCTAAAATTCTTCTCCAACCATTTAGTAGACCTTTTTTCAAACAATCAGATGTTATATATAGTTTATCAAACATAAAGGGTTCATCTCTAATTGGCCTATACACACACATCTCAATTGTGCTATCAGGATTACTTCTTTTTATCTCATCCAAATAGTCCTAGAGTATACTGAACTCAGCCTTGAATTGCCCTTGCAAATTAGCAACTACCTTTTGCTTTGCCCTAAATATCTATATAGGTTCATCTCAAGCCTCAAATCTTCCTTAATTAACACTTTTAAATAACACAGCTTCATGCTAGATATGCATTCATATTTGTACAAGTTGGTGGCCAACTAAGAGGTACTAACCCTTTTAATCTTGTATGTAATATTGCAATTATGCTCCCCTATTAAAGTCTTCACTATGAATCTCTTGCTCACACTTTCATACGAAGCATAAATCATCCAAGGGCACTCATTTTTCACACACTTAGCTCTCACCTTAGTCTTTGTGTTCCTAATAAGTTTCACTGCCCTCCTTTCTTGCACTTCTTGCCTAGTCAATACATCCTTGAATTGTTTTGGGTCATTGAATCTCATGCCCAAATAAAAAATAATCTTCCCTGCTCTATCTTGAAATTCAGGGAACCTTGATTTCCTACTAATAGCATGACCAGCCTCAGAATCAGATGAACTCACTGCACTGTATGAAGCATTAGATTCATAATAGTCTGACCCCTCATCTTCTCCTAGGATTTTAGGTATTTCACTACTCCTGCCTACATTTCCAACCCCTGCATTATCATTTTTTTTCTTGTTCAATTTAAATTGTCTTACACAGTTCCTCACATCTTATAGCTCTTCATCTGAATCTGACAACCATCTACACTCTACAATTTCTTGATCAAAATCCCTATTTGCATCATCTATGTCATCTTCTTTCAGTTCATCTTCTACCTCTGCAGTTTGCTCAACTTCTACTGTATATCTTGCCTATACTACATCTTCTAATCCCCTTGCAAAAACATCAACATCAATCAATGTCTCTAGTAATACTTCTTCTCCATTGTCAGGTGCAATATGTGTCTATTATTTTTCAATTGTAGGGCTTATTTCTTCTGTATTTCCAACTACTATCCCTCTTAAACCTGCTAAATCTTCTTCTACAGTATCATTCTCTGTGAATTGACTTACAAGAACATCATCTACCCTTAATTATGTAATTATTTCATCTAAAGCCTCTTGTGCATCACCTCTACCTTCATCTATAGATCTACCCTCTATTTCATGTGCTAATCCTTCAATTGCAGGAGATGCACCTTTGCCTCTATCACTAGTATGATGCTCTTTATCATTTGCACCTACCCCAAATCTCCCAACCAAACATTCATTTGATGCTGCATCAAAACCTTCACACTTTTCCAAACCTAAGCTACTCACATTTATGTTGCCAGTGAAGCCCTCACATGTTTCACCTTCTGTTGTGAAGTCCAATATACCCTCACTATCTTCCACATTCCCATTAACTCCCTCATGCTAATTTTTTTTCAATTTATACTCTGTATACGCCTCCACCAACCCATATTTTTTTAGCATTTCTACCATATCATCAAAAGCAAGATAAAATAATAACTATAAACCTATTGCTAAATTTGCCTTACCTGGTGACCTAAAATACATGCTTTACAACTCTCTCACCCCTAATAAACTTTTTGTATAACATACAATTGCATCATAAGTTAAATGTTCAAGAAATACCTCAACTACGTTCTTTGTTCCTTCTACACAAAATTTATTTTCTTCCATCCTATCATTTGTGAAAATTCCTCCGCAATAGAAATGCAATATATATCTGTTTCATAGTAAAATAAAGAAAAAACACACCATCCATTAGCTGACATTGAAAAAATTTAGACAAATACCAACATAATCTAATGCAAGTCAGAATAATAAACCATAATACTTATAAATTACTATATTTCTCTTAATCCGAGACACAAAAATAGAAATAATGTAATACTTTAATCATTTACCTAAGAAAAGAACCAATTTTGTCGCATTAAGAACAAAAAAATACAGACAAAATGCCAAATAAAATGCCAAATGCATTAGACACTAAAAATGCCTTGTTATTTTTGCATGTAGTAGTACAAATTCGATTCTCTTTTTCCCCTAACTTTCTCCATTTGTTAGCTTTATCAAAATGAAGATAAAAATTCCCAATTTTATGCTTTCCTAAATCCTAATACCTAATTATTTTCACTCTTATTAAGCTAATAACGATAACTTTGCAAGCTGAGTGATAGTGAAGGGTATAAACGTTATTTAAGTGAAATAGAATTTCCACTTTGGCACTCAAATTGGGGGAAAAAATTTAAATGACACATCAGCAGCTCAATTGGCTATTTACACTAGATCGAAATTCAACAACTCAATTGAAATGTTTTAAAGTTTATACACTCAATTGAAAAAAGTTGTCAAGTTTAGACACTAAAAATATAGTTTTATCGATGAAGTATATAGTATATCAGTTGAATTCTACCTTCAAGTGTCAGGGGATTAGATTTGTCTTAAGGAAATTTTGTCGAATTTCTAGTATATTCTTCCTTACATTAGAGAGTATTAATTTTGAATTCTACATTACAGTTCTAATAGTTTTATGATATTGTTATTTTCTAGATCATCCAAGACTATCATCCATAGCTCTAGGTCCTAACTAGTGAACGAGTCAGAGTTCATCTTTTCCACTATGAGTGATACTACTTAATATATTTTCTTACTTATATGCATATGCATTATTGCTTGTATATCTATATATATAACTATGCATTATAGAATGAATATATATATAATAAGCATATGTATGCGGATGAGCATTAATTGTGTGAATTATTAATTATGATTGCTGGATGGGATCAAGATGAGACAAAGCCACATAAGTTCATGATATGGTAATAATGATGTTATGATATTGATGAGTTATGACTAGTGTATGATGGTTGCGGACTTGCTCATCGCTTAGCACTATTGCCAATCGGGGAAATGTTGCTTGCTATAGGTTAGGGACGGCTGTGGCCCTAAATTCAGAATAAGTGATAGAATTAGACTAAGAGAGCTAGAGATCGGTGGTTGGCTCCCCATATTGAGGTCTAGAGTGGTTCTTGTGGACTGTATCACATCCTTATTTGATTCTATGATTTTCTTGTCTTGGTGACACGATGTATTGGCATGAACATTAGTAACATAATTATAGGGCACCAAGTTAGTATATTGTTTAGCATCATTAACTGAGTTGAGACGCTCACTTCTGTTTTTTTATTTTTCCTCAGGTTGTAGAGTGAGCAATATACTTAGTCCATCCTCCTTGAAGTATTAGTTATGTATTCTATCTATTATAGTATATGTCATGATCTAGAACTCTGCAATTACAGAAGATATGACTGTATGTTGTATTTCATTAATCAGTATTGTAAAATGTAATATTATTATTATATTGTATCACTCAGTAGACAGCATTATGTGGATGTGATGATGATATCAATAATATATTATAATTATGATATTCATGATGTGATATTATTCTGTGTCAGTAGGGTCTTAGTGGGTTTCAACCCATATGATGTAATTATATTATTTGAATTCTGTAAGATTCTCGGTTGATATGTCAATTCAGACTTATTACGGGCTTTAGAGGCATTTAGCTTTTCCGTGCTCTAGTAACGATCATGTGATGTTTACATTATTTACATGCTTGCTTTCATTATATTATATATATAAGAAAAGAAACATTTATATTTTTAGTTTCTATAAATTTTGAGCAATTAAATTAAAAATTGAAGCCAAATTCTTTCAAAAATTCAAAGTCAGACAATTAGATAAACTCAAAACAAGCTCATGATCAAGCATTAAACTCGCGTCGGATCCCATCAATAACTGGCCCTGTACTTTAACAAAGCAAATCCAATCAATATCGTTAATTAAAACTTCGAACACAGAACCAACACAGTCCCAAAGAATAGAACCAACGGAATTTCAGATCCAAATTTACAACCTTGAGGTTAAGAAGCCAAAGAAAAACTCCATGGGCAACAAAAATATAATCAGGATCAAACACAACAACTGCTTTTATGATTAAGTCCACACAATACCCAATTTATAACAACCAATCTTGCTTAAACCATTTTAGGCATCCAATAAAATTACACAAATACACAATCTACTAGCCCATAGATATCTGCCCAAAATATCACAAAATAAACATATATATTTTTAGTTATCTGCCTAAAATTTTTTTTATATATTTAATTAAGAAATTTATTTTTTCTTAAATTTTCTTTTTTTTTTTTTAAAAAAATTGATAATTGATTAAAAATTTTAATTTAAATTAGATTATAGGTCCCATAAGTCTAACTGTCATCGGATTGTTATATTATATACCCAAGCCCATAGGGGTCCAAAATATTAATTATTATATATGTAGTAAAGTAATAAAAAATGCTAGTTAGTGTAGTTGGTTAACATATTAATTTCATAACTTTGAGATGGTGGGTTCAAATTCCAAGCAGCAATTTTCTTTTTTTTCTTTTTTTTTTAATTTTTCCTTTTTTAGTTTTTTTGCTTTTTTTTTTGTAATATTTTCAATTAAAATTATATTAATGGCATAATTTTTTATTTGTTTAATTGTTCTAATTAAATTTATATTAATTTCTATAAGAAAAAATTATATTAATGATTGAATTTTTTTATAAATATTTATTTATTTTTATGAAATTATCAGTTTTATTCTTTATTTATATTGAATTTGATAAAATTAATAGAGTTATTAAATATTATTTTATATTTATTTAGGTAAATTATTTAATGCATCAAATAAAATTCACTTTCCATAAATTTATATAAAATTAATAATGTATATTATTATTTGTTTAAATTAATTATAAATAATATTTTTTATTTTTTATGATATTAAAATTTTGTTGAAATATTTATATTTTTAAAATAATATCTAAATTTTTTTATGGTTAGAAACTAATTTATCAAAATTCATAAATCATAAATGATAAATTCATCAGTTATAAGCATAGATTCATAAGATATAAAGTATAAATTTATCACTTTTAAAGAATATATTTTATTCTCTTACTATTATAACTAATGAATTTACAGTTTACAAATGATGAATCCACACTATATAGTTGATAAATCTATAAGTAATACCTAATGAACCTATTACTTATAAATAGTGAACATGGTTATTATATAAACTATATTTGACAATTAATTTTTAATGAATTTACACTCTCCTACTGATAAAGTTACAGTAGTTTACAAATGATGAATCTACACCATATATTTAATAAATATATAAATTATATTTGATGGTTAATTTTTAATGAACTTACACTCTACTACTGATGAATCTATAATTTACAAATGATGAACCTACACTATATATTTAATGAGTCTACAAGTAGAAAATTTTTATGATTAGAAACTAATCTATCACAGTTTATAAATCATAAATGATAAGTTTATCAGTTATAAAACATATGTTAATAAGATATAAATTATAAGTTCATCATTTGTAAAGAATATATTTTATTTTCTTACTAGTATAACTAATAGATCTATAATTTACAATTAATGAACTTACGTCATATATTTGATAAATTTATAAATAATACCTAATGAACCTATTGCTTATAAATAGTGAGCATGATTATTATATAAACTTTATTTGATGGTTAATTTTCAATGAACCTACACTCTACTACTGATAAATTTAGAGTTTATGAATGATAAATCTATAAGTAATACTTAATGAATTTGTTACTTATAAATGATGAACATGATTATTATATAATTATATTTGATGGTGAATTTTCAATAAATTTACACCATAGTACTTATAATTTAATTTAACCTTTATAGGTACAAAATCATAAATTATAAACTAAAAAAATAATATTGTGAAAATTAATTATATAATTAAGTTAATAATTTTTTCAAGGGCTTAATAATAATAATAATAATAATAATAATAATAATTTAAAAAAAGATTTGATTTTTGAAATTTCATTATCATAAAAAAAGATAAATATGATATTTTATAAAAAATAAAATTATCCTTAAAAATC
Organism: Reutealis trisperma; assembly: GCA_947687605.1. Taxonomy (NCBI): domain Eukaryota; kingdom Viridiplantae; phylum Streptophyta; class Magnoliopsida; order Malpighiales; family Euphorbiaceae; genus Reutealis; species Reutealis trisperma. The sequence continues at coordinate 440,278 of CANTUT010000421.1, read as the reverse complement.
ATTTAAAAATTTACCCATAAAAATGTAAAAATTTGTAAATAAAAATTACATTGAAAAATTAATGATATTAAAATTAATTATCATTATAAGAACAAATAAAAAAAATTCAACTATTAATGTAATTTTTTTTATAAAAATGAATATAAATTTAATTAGAATAGTTAAATAAATAAAAAATTCAACTATTAACATAATTTTTTCTTAGAGAAATAAAATAAAATGAATATAATTTCAATTAAAAATATTACAAATAGATAAAAAAAAGAAAAAAAAAAGAATAACTGAAAAAAAAAAAGAAATAAATAGAGAGAAATAAATACCCATGGCCCAAATATGTGACCTTCAAATTGCAAGAGTAATATATTAATCAACTATACCAGTCTATCATTTTAATTTTTTTAACTATCTATATAATATTTAACATATACTCTAGGACCATGATGCTACATGGTCTTGATTCCATGTTATAATTTGCTACTATCATCAATCTCATTAAAAAATTAATATTTAATGCTATATCATTAAAATTAACGGTGTTGGTCAATTTGACAATTAAGTATCAAACTAGCAAAAATTACAGGATACTAAAGTGTTATGAAACAAATCACATATATTTTATTGTATTTTTCCTTTTATATATATATATATATATATATATATATATATATTTGGACAAACACTTTCGGGACGGTTAAGGATAGGACATATTGGGCTGGTTTGGTTTAGATTTTGAAAAATTCAAGGGTTGAGTGTTTTGAAGAAGGTGTTTATTCAAATGAGAGACTTTTAGGAATAAAAATTTTATTAGGAAAAACAAGAAGACTGATGATGCTATCTATAAGTTTTATATGAAAGTTAAGTTTAAGAGAAGAAGGTAAGAGAAAAATGAAATGCAAATTAACCTAATATTTTTTAAATTTTCATTATGATTAATCCTAATAAAAATTTGAATTTAATGAAAAAAAGTGCTATATAATAATGCAGAAAGAAAAAGCATTTTTTTATTTTTATTTTTTCTAAAAAATAAAAAAGTTTTGTGAATATAGACATATAATGAAAATAATCATAATTTAAAATGTTGATTTTTAGATTTTTTTTTTAACATGAATCAAATGATATGACGCTTATTGTCTAGACATCAAATTATTGGGTAAACTTTTACAGCCCGTTTGGTAGTCGAATTCACTTATTTTTAGGATTAGTTATAATCCTATGCTTAATTAAGCCATTGAATTACTTACACCTAACCTTGTTTGGTATATATTTTTTTAATGAAAGTGTTAACTAATCCTAGTTTATAATTCTATATTTGATAGGATGGCTTAAGTAATAGGATAGATTATTAAAAATATCAAACGACCTAAATATCCTTTTTGTAGTAAGTCGACCAAATATATACCTCTTTACCTAATTTGTACTCTTTTTTTTTTTTTCTAAGAAGTGTTTCCCTTTTTCATCGAGGCAGCAGTGTTCTTGAATTTAATTAGCAATTTGTCTTATAAGTATTATTTGATTCTCATAATATTTGTTTATTTTTATTTGTTAATTACGTATGTTTAAAATAATTTTTTTATTTGTTAAGGTTAATTGCTTATTTGTTAAGAATTTTTTTTTTCTTTTTCACACATATCAATATTCTGGTAAACTAGTCCAAGCATGATTTGCCAAAAAAAAAAAAAAAAAACAAAAAACAAAATCTCCAAATCGTTGCAATATTAATTCTTTTTCTTGATGAACAAAATTCAAAATCTAACATATAATCAAATGCTAAGAAAAAGGAATTCATGCTAATGGAGGCAATATTTGAAATAAGATTGAAAAAGCAAATATAACAAAATTATAATTGAATTACCTAGGAGATTTTCTTCTCACAACCAATTGTATAATTTTTGGTATCGTTTATTTGTATTCTTCGTTAAAGAGTTTTTCTGTTTTTTGATTTTATTAGGGTGAACAAGTAATGAAAAAATAAATTATAAAAAGAAGGTTATTTTTGGGAAACAAAATTAAAAATAAGGACAATTTAGGAATAAAAATATTATAATTAATGGGATTAGTAATTCTTATGGAATAGGATTACTAAATATAGGGGGACATGATTTTAATTAATCTTCATCCCATGGGATTAACTAAGCTTAAGGATTATTAATCCAAACTCTATTTCAACTACCAAACAAAGGCTTAGAGTCTAATCCTATAGATTAGTTAAGCAGTCATTGCTACCAAATAGGCTATAAGGTTATAAAGGCTATATGTAGTCCAATTCTAGTATGCTGGGTATACTTCTATGATTGACACAAAAGTGCAAATTCATGGTTCACTCTTTGGTTAAATTGAACAATAATACAAGTGCATAAATAAATAATAAGTAAATATTTCAAAGCCAATTTTATATTTTGAAAATTAATGTATAGGGTGCCTAACACCTTTTTTATGTATATGCAACTTTCGAATCAAAATTTTTTATTTAAGACCAATTTTTCAAAAGTCTCCAACTGAGTTTTTAAACAAATTAGTTAATCGAGACTCTATTTTTATAAAATTTTACATTTTGATTTTTCATCATTCGTGTTGCAGCATTTAATAACAGCTTCAATTTTGGTATAACAAACTAATTGTTCAAAAGTTTCTAACTGAACCTTTTAAAACAAATTAGTCGGTGGCAACTCCATTTTTAATCCATTTTTATAAAACTTTAAATTTTGATTTTTTGCCATTCATATTGTGGTGTTTAAAAACGTTGTGACACCAACCATGGTTTTCTTGACATTTATTTTTTGTCGGAAATCCATTGATAAATTAGATTACTGACATAATATTCTTTTCATCAATAATCCATTGGTAAATTGGATTACCGACAAGAAAATATGATTACTGAATGAAATATTGCATCAATAATCTGTGTTTTTCCAGTAGCAATATATGCTCTGATACCAATATTAGATAAATATATTATACACAATAGAATTACTTTATAGCTGAAGCAATTGAATCGAATTTTGATCTACGATCTATGAGTATGGTAGACAATTTATCTTCACACCAATTAGGAATGAGCATGTCAGGAGACAGAGAATGCTATAAGAGTCTCTCCAAAAACCCACACTCTCATTATATATTCACACACAAGTGGTATTTCCCTTAAAGAGCCATCAACTATGTTTGTATATATGTCTCCACTTAATAAGAGATTAATTAGCGTTAGAAAACCTATTTCTCATAGAATAAATAGATTTAGGAGGGTGTATTCAATTAAGATTTTTAAAGACATTTATAGATTTTTTTTAAGTGAATGAGTTTTGCAGAATTCATAGATTTTTAATAATTTTTGCAGAATTTAGAAGTTTATTAATGACTTTTAAAGATTTTATTCAAAAAACTTTTACAAATTTTAGTAGACTTTCAATGATTATTATTGCAGGTGAAATCAATCAAGTTTTTGAAAAATTTAACATTTTTCAAATTCATATTTGACCCATGAATAAGTCTAGTATTAACTAATTCGTTATTTTTAAATTTTTTAACTGAATATCATTGTCTTGATTAATACATGCACTACAAATTTTAATATCATCAAAATAATTTTAATCATGTTCTCAACCTATTAATTTCTATTCTACAATTAATTATTAAATAAGAAGACATATTATATAATATAAGCATCAAATGTTGTGTGCTAACAAATTTATGGATTGTGTATAACAAAATAAAGACAAATCATTTTTTACTTGATTGTATTTATGGACTGGAATAGTGTAAATTCATAACCTATGATTTCATTACTCTAATGGGTTTTACAAGTAAACTCATGTTCTTAAATATTCAGTTTGAGATGCAAGCTATATTGATATATTGATGAGGGAAGGTAGACTGATTCTTATATTTGTGTATTACTTGTAAATGAAAAAAAAAAAAAAGTCTATGAAAATCTTAAGGGAAAGTGAAAGAGAATTTTTGAAATTTTTTTATTCATATAACTACATAAAAAGTCATTAAAAGTCTATTATTTATAAAAGTCAATGACTTTTTGAATACCCATTTACTTTTATAGAGTTTAGAAAAGTTGTAATTAAATATTTCTTGATTTTTATAGACTTTTTTAAAGTTTTTAAAAGTTATTATCGAATATCGCTTGACTTTTATAAAGTTTTTAAAAATCATTATTGAATACCTGATAAATTTTTAAGTTTATAAAAGTCTTCAATTTTCCTAATCCAATACATCCTAGTTAATCTTATTTTAAATAATATTTATCCTAAGCTAAATAAATTAAATAATTAATAAATAATTATTTATTTATTTCCACGTTGACTTTATTCCACAAAAACAATGCACGGTAGCGAATGAATGAGAAAATCTTGCTTGAAATCGGTGAAGAGCTAGTTGCTAAGCAAGAAGAAGAATCTATGAATTTAAAAAAAAAAAAAATCAACAAGAAAAAGAGGTTAGATTTATGGTTGTCTTTAAAAAATGATTATGAATGTGGTGAAAAAATAGAAACAGAACAACCCAAATCAAGGCGTTTTATTTATTTATTTTTACTGAAAATAAAAAATTGAAAACCAAATGATACCTTACCAGCCTTAATTAAGTGGTTAATTAAAAAATTTGTATAAAAACATTGCAAATATATATCGTAGTATAAGAAGAAAAGTTTGATTGACTCTAATGATTCTCTCTCTCTCTATATAACACTATCAAAGATTTAAGTACATTCACTGTTTGGATAATAGACTTAGCACACTAAGATATAATCTAATCATAAGTGTATATATGACCTGAGTAATAGACCTAGATTTGATTTTCACCTCCCTTGCTCAAAAAAAAAAAAGTTGTCAAAGACTGCTCACGTGACGTCTATATGATATAAGATTGCTGACGTGGCACCCACATGGATTTTGGTACTATTTGCCACTTTGATGCTATATGGACGCCGCGTGTGAAGCCTGAGTACCTGTCTGATCCACTGAGTGAGATTGAAATGCTCATTTAGATTTGAACTCACAATGGAACCCTGAGTTTAGATAGATTGGGTCGCCATCTTAATTTTTATTTTATTTGGGAAAAAGATTAAAGGAAAAACTCAAATTGACTCCAATTAATATCTCAAAAGAAAAGATCACTAACCTCGAAACCAAAGAGGATTTGGAGACTAGCTTTTTATTTTATTTTAACAAAATTAGTTTGGCAAATTTAATACAAAATGACTTAAAATAAATTTCATGAACAGAGATAAAAATGATACTTAAGCAATAATATTCATGCAATGCATGTTAGTTATAAAGATATGAATAAAATAAAATCTACTTAAAAATTATGACAAACCAAAATGGAAAAAATAAATAAAATTGAGAGTCTTTTCTCTAGTTTTATGGATATTAGAAAAAGCATACATTTCTCAACTAATTGCGAGAGTTCACAAATCAAAAAGAGATTACCACAAATGAAACAATACAATTATACATAGAAAAAAAAATAAAATAGTCATTAAAAAAAAGATGAAGGAAAAGGGAAAATTATTTTAAAAAATATTTTGGAGTGGATGCCTAAAAAACTGGCATGCTTGTGTATCCTTTTGAATAAGAATCAAACCCTACACAGTTTTTCCTTCTTACAAAGAAGGGGTTTTGGAAAAGGTTAATTTGATTTGTTAATTTAGTTTAGATTTAAAATTAACAAGATTAGTCTTTTTAGTTTTAGACCTAAGGGAAGATATAAAAGAGAGAATTCTAGATCTGATTTAAGAAATCTTAAAAGAAGGATTATACCTTGGTTTTATACTTTTTTTGTATGAATGGGACAAGCCTTACGCCAGATCTGAACTCCACTTTGGATATGGATATCACAAGATGAATCTTGCATAGAAATTAGAGATTTTTACATATGAAAATCATCCCCCTAATGGCCAGCACCACATTGGTGTCGCTCGATCTGGTAGCACTCATGTGGTATTATCGATGTCATCTGGATTTCGTCCTGTTTTGGCACATTTTTGATCCGATTTGAGCAATTTCAATTGCATTGTGATCATTATTCAATCCCAAATGATTTGAGAGTGGTTCAGAGGTCAAAGGGATGGGTTTTGGTTCCTAGGGCTCTATTTTCTAGTTTGTCAATTTTGGCAATTTTGGCATCTAAATGATCTAAGTAGGACTGCCGTACTAGCTCTGCGTATCGCATTAATCTTAATAGGTGTCAAACTGCGGCTAGATCATAATAGTACAAAATTAAGGATCCACAGATGCCCCCTCATCAAAAGTGGCTTTGAGTAAAAGGCGATTCTGATGATAATGAATCTAAGGATGATGGATAGGAAAGGAACCATAGGGATGTTTAGGTGATTGTTACTAAACATCTATGGGTGAAAATGGTGAAAATAAAAGAGGCAGAAAAAGGAACCATATGGATGCCTAGGTGATCGTTACTAGATATTTATAGGTGATGCTTCAATAGGATTTTGATAAAGGAGCAAGGGTAGGAATTACATGGATGCCAGGGTGATCATTACTAGATATTTATGGGTGAAATGATCCTAAAGCTATATTAGGATGGTCTAAAAGAGAAACCTAACACTATGTTAGGTTGATGATCCTAAGGCTAAAAAGTTTTGAAAGAGAAACTTTACCCTATGTTAGATTAATGATCCTAAGGTTGTCTTAGGATGGTCTGAAAAAAAGGAATACCTAATTTAGATTTAAGGTATGAATCCTAAGGCTATCCTAGGTAAAAAGTTCAAAGAGAAACTTAACCTTGTGCTAGGTTGAATGATCCTAAGGCTGTTCTAGGATGGTATGAAAAAAAGGAATACCTAATTCAAATATAAGGTATGAATCCTAAGACTACCTCAAGATGGGTCTAATATTGGTGTTTCTAGTCTTGGTTTAGGAATTCAGAGTGATGAATTGTCAGATTGATGGTCCATCTTGCTTCTAGAATTTGAATTAATGATATTTCTTAATTTGATGATTTGCCTTACTTCTGCATTTGGATTGATGATCCTTCTTCACTCAGATAGGTGATTCGTATTACTTTGTGAATTTTGACCTAATAATCCATCTTGATTCAAGAGCCTGCTTAATGCAAAATGCATATGATTTTATAATAATTGGATACTTTGAACTTGTGAAGGGTCACTTTAGTAGGAAAGCGTTGAGTTTTTTGGAGAAAGATGCCCTCATTTCAGAAAAGTAAATATTTGGAAGGGAGGTGTCCCCACTTTAAAATGATAAAAGATAACGTTTAGGTCATTTTGTTCTGATAGATTAGCTTGGAGATGGTAGGGTCACATTTGATTTGGACCAAGTATGAGGCTAGTCAAAGGGTCGATCAAAGGCTATCGGTTCGGCATTAGAGGAGGAAGAGATTGAGCTGGTCAGCTTAAAAGGCTTAGTGAAGCATGGCCTTTTGATTTGGGATTGGATTGAATGACTAGCTTAGGGTCAAATCAGGTATGAGGTTACTTGGTCAATGACTATCAATTCACCTAGGTAGAAGTTACTTTAGGAGGTTAAGCTAGGTATGGCTGACAGAGGTTGAGTTGGGTTTAGGTGTGTCTGGCTTTGAAAAAGGTTTGGTTTGAGGTTGAATTTGGAAAGCTTGATTAGGAAGGTCAAGTCCTTGGAGATGATTAGGTCGGAAGGCTAGGCTAGGTCTAGTTTTGGGGAAGGTCAATTTGTTAGGCTTGTCTTGAAAGAATTTCATAAGAAAGTCTTTGGTCAGGTTTGGCAATTGGCTTGATCAGTTATAGCCTTTGGGGATAATCAATTTAGAAGCTTAGTTTGGTTTGGCTTTAAGAAAGATTGTTTAGAATGAGTTGATCATCTTAGAAGGCTAGGTCAGGTTTGACCTTAGCTAGGGTCATTTAGAAGCTTAATCTAGTTTGGCTATAAGAGGTTAGATTAAAGGTTCGATTAGGTTATGGCCTTTGGAGAGTTTATTCAAAAGGTTTGGTTAGATTTTACCTCAAAACTATGTCAGAGAGATCAGGCTGGAGTGCTAAACTTTGTAGGAGATCGAACTGGGAGGCTAATTCTTGCTTAGAGGAAAGTTCAAGCTAAGAAATCAATTTGGAAGGCTTAGTTATATTTGGCTTTAAAGGAGATCTGGCTTCATAAATGAAGGCCTTTTGGGAGTAGGCTTCATGGTGAAGGCTTCTCGGTTTGGGTATTATGGTAAAGGCTTTTGGTCTTGAGCTTTATGATGCAGGCTATTAGGTTTAAGCATCTTGATGAAGGATTTTAGGCTTTGGCTTCATGGTAAAGGCTTTTGAGCTTGGGCTTCATGATGAAGGCTTCTAGATGTAGGCTTCCTGATGAAGGCTTCTAGGTGTTGAGGATAGTTCATTAGCTTGAGCTTTTCTACAAGGGTGGTTTGGATCCTTTTTATTTTGTTTTGTCTTTTTTTTTTCTTTTTTTGAAGATGGTCAGCTTTATCTCAAGTATAGTGCTAAAGGTTTTAGTCACAAGGACACAGTAGGTTGAAGGATAGGGGTTTCCCCTTTGATATGGTTGCATCAATCTAAGAGGTTTAAGCTGAGAATAGTCTTAGTGAATTTCAATCAAGGCTATCTATCTAGCCTTAATGTTGAAGGTAAAAATGGTTTTGATGAATTTTAATCAAGGCTATCTATATGGCTTTAAAAGGCTTGATCTTAAGGACCATGTTTTTGCTAAAGAGGCTTACTCTTCTAAGGATAATGAGATGTTTGCCAAAGAGGCATTGGATGGGCCTTGATTGGTTCGAACCCTTCTTAATCAACTTGAGGATGATAGGCCTTGCAGGATATGCCTCGACTTTGGTTTTGCCAAGAAAACTAAATTCAAGGATGACAAGTCCTGGTAGACATGATATTTTTTGTTCTGCCCATGATGAGATCATGGTATTATCTGCTAATTAGGCTCGGGATGGAACAGTATGATTTCATAAAGTCTGAGAATAATTTAAAGTTAGGTTGAAACTTCTAAAAAAGATTAAGAAGGTTGTATGGTTTCGCTATTTATAGCATGATTCATGAAAAAGAGCAAGTTAAGCTATCATGATGTTTGAGATTAAAGAGACTTTTAGAGAGATACATTATTTGTTTTAATGTAGATGACACACTGACTGAAGGAGTGGCTAATGGACCAGTGAGAGAAAATAGCTTGGGGATTATGCCCCAAATGAGATATAGGGATGTAACAGATTGGAGACTATACATTAGCTCTTTGAGCTAAGCGATAGAATAGATTGACAAGAGATGATGACATTCTAGGAAGACATACTCCCATTGTAGGATAAGGGTATAAATTTAGAGAACAAGCCTCTAGTGAGGAAGGATGACTTTGAAAATATGAGATAAGAAAATTGATTGAAGAAGATTTGACAACTCTGGACACTAGAAAAGATGACTAGGATGAGCTTTCTCTCTCTCTCATTTACTCACTCTCAGCTCTAACTTCTGCCTAAACTGCCTTTTTGGGTTTTCAACTTAGCAAGCTTGAATTAATGAAATTTGAAAGAAAACATTCCATCATGACTTGGGTTGCTACTTTTCTTCATGTTAAGAGGCTTTGACCTTTGAATTCTGGATTTGACAAAGGTCTTCTCTGGACTTGTTGCTTTTTGTTAAAGTGCATCATTTAATTATCCAAAGTGCAATGGGTAATTACGTTGAATTGCTTTTTGCGCTTCAAATGTTTGACCACTTAACCTTCTTTGGTTATGAGATGGCAAAGTTATTATTGATGACACCTCAAATTCCAACATGTGCTAGTTATGGTAGATTTAATTGCCCATTTATTCATTTCTCTCTTTTTTTCTTCTTCTTCTTCTTCTTTTTTTTTTTTTTTTTTTTCTCTTGCTTGTTTTTTTTCTTTTTTTTTTTTTTTGCTCATCCATGTTGGATTAAATCAAGGAATATATGAAAATCAAAAGAAAATATAGATGCATTACAATAAAAGAAAGTTTATGAAAAAGGGATCGCCATGGTAAAAAAAATGCAAAGAAAAAAAGAAGATAATAAACTCTGACTCAGATTTAAACTCAGACTTTAAGATTGGACTCAAGATTTGAAATTTAGACTCAAACTCGGATTTAAATGTGAGATTCAACCTCAGACAAGTTATATTAACTGGGCTCGAACTCTTTTATGTCATGCCACTCGGGGATGAGGTAAGGTAGGGTCGAATCAAGTTCAGATTCCTCATCACTATTCAGGTTGGTGGTGGAAAATTTAGCTTGAACTGATTTGCTTTGGATGTATTCTTCAACTTTTGATGCAATTGCAACCATAGCTCTGAAGGTGGGCAGATATTGTGTTAACAAGTGGGCTTAATAGGTTGGGAGTAGATTCTTGACAATGATATATACTTGTTCTTACTCGATTCAATAGGTTGGGAGTAGATTCTTGACAATGATATCTACTTGTTCTTACTCAATTGGACTATGTACCATTTAAGTAGCTTTAGCCCTCTACTTTATAAGGAACATGAAGAAGGATTCATTTGGAAGTTGCTTGGTGGTTTCTAAGTCTCTTCTTATGATATCCACTTCAATGTTGTATTGATATTGCTTGAGAAACACTTTGCCAAAGTCATCCCAGGTCTATTTTTGGATGTCATCCAAGTCAATAAATCATCTTAAGGTAGCACTAGTAAGAGCTTATTGAAAGAGTTGAGCAAGGAGCTCGTTTTCAAATAGATCTTGGGGCATGTGGTACCATCAAATTTGTCCAAATTCAACATTTTGAACTTTGGTAGCAACTGGGCATTGGTGGCAACTAGGCTTAACAAACTTGTATCAATCATGCCTTCCTTCTTCTTCATACTTTTTACTATTTTCTCTATGGCTTTCAATTTGGGCAAGAAGATCTCAAGCTTAAGGTTAGGTATGGTTTCCCTTGGAAAGGATCCATAGGGGATGAGGTGATTTATGGTGGTTTAGTAGGTGTTGGGATTTAGATCTTGATGAATAATTTTCAAGATATATGATGAGCAAAGTGATGGCTGAGGTACAATTTTAGAAGTTGACTTAGAGGAAGAAGAAGTGTGCTTTTAAATTAATGTCAGATTTTGGTCCAGGTTGAGTGGATTTTAGAGAATGGGATTTGGGGTTTGGTTTATGCTAGCTTGGCTTGGCATGTCTTTGACATCATTTAATATGGCCTCCCTTTAGGCCGCTTGTCTCTTGAACATCTCTTCTTATTACTCAAATAACTTGATTAAGAGCTTATTCATGACATCTTTATCAAATCTAGTAAACATCTTAGCAATCTTTGAAAAGGAAAAAGAGCTGGGTTAGTATTAAGTTTCGAAGAATGGTTATAGTGGGGTATAACAAGCTAAAGACCTCAGGTTTAATGGTAATAGATGATGGTGTCTTGTGGTTAGGTTGACAGGATATGTGTAAAGATGAGGGTAGAGGTGTATAGTATTAGCTAGGTCAGTATTTAGCTACAGAGCTAAATCATATTTTAGCTTGAATAAAGATTTTGCTTTAAGTGGCTAAGTCAGATTTTAGTTTTAAGTAGCTAGGTCGGATTTTAGCTTTGAGTAGCTAGATCAAATTTTAGCTTTGAGGAACCAAAGTTTGGTTTAAAAAGGCTAGGTCAAAGTTTAGCCTCGAGTAATTGGGATTGAAATTTACGGATAGTTTAGTATGGGCTTAAGGATAGAGGGACCATGAGTTTTGCGATTCAGTTATGGATGTACCATGGATTTGGATGTTGGGTGAACCATAGGTTTGGTGCTAGTTAGATAATAGGTTTGATTAGACTAGACCATAGGCTTAGACAGGCCATGGGTTTGGATAGTACTATAAAAAATAAAGCCAAGTCAGTGTTTAGCTTAGGTATGGATAAGGATGAAGCTAGGTTAGTGTTTAGCTTAGATAAGAATTATAAAGAATGAAAGCTAGGTTAGTGTTTAGCTTGGGTAAGAATTATGAAAGATGAAAGCTATGTTAGTATTTAGTTTGGGAAAGGGTTATAAGTGAGGTTGAAGCTAGATAAATATTTACTTGGATAAGGATTGTAGGGGGTAAAGCTAGGTCAAATTTTAGATGCAAATAGAGGTACTATGGATGGGTTTATTTTTACCAAGAGTTTGATATGCATTTGAGTTCTTGACCATAGGTTGAGGTGGACCATGGTTTGGGTATGAAGGTATTTGGATGGAGATGAGAGGGTTTAGAGTGAAGATGAGAGTGTTTAGGATAGAGGTGAGAGGTTATAGTGAGATGCTTTCATGTTAAAGGCTAAGGTTAATGGCATACAAAGTTAAAGGTTAGAGTGAAATGCTTTCAAGTTAAAGGCTAGGGTTAATAATATGTAAAGTTAAAGGTTAGGGTGAGGTGCTTTCAGGTTAAAGGCTGGGGTCAATGGCATGTAAAGTTAAAGGTTAGGGTGAGGTGCTTTAAGGTGTGTGGTTAAAAGTTGAGATTCATTTATTGGTATTTGGATGAAGGTTGTAGGTGATGGCCTTTCAGGTTTGTAGGGGCTAAAGTTATTAGAATAGAGATGTCAGAGTATTTATGGTTTAGAAGTAAAGGTGGTTAGATAGAAGTGAATATGTGACCCTTTTTCGGTTTAAGGTTCGACCTAGACTTGAGATGAATACATGTTTTGTTGTACAAAATGGATCCATGATATGCATAGAGAAACATTTCACAAGAATGCAAAGATATAAGATTTTGATTATGGTACATACAACCTAAAGTTAAGATCTAGGTTCATTACATAAAAAGGAAAAGAGTGGCTTTGATAGGGTACATGTCATATTAAAGCAGCAATATACCTAATCACATGTGAGTCAATGAGTCTCACGTGGGTTCAATAGTATGTGCATGCTCATCACATCTTCAAAAGGATCAAAGGATTTATCGAGGGATAGATGATTTCGCTATTAGTGAATACACTCAAGGAGGGTTACCCACTTGATGTTACTTTATATCCATTGTTTTTCTAAGAAATCTAGGTTGAAAGACATAAAGCCTATGCAAGTGATGCATGAAAGTTATTTCTGTATTAAAAGTGCCAAACTTTGATTCCAAACCAATTGTTAGGACTCTTATTTCTTTTATAATAAAGAAAGGGGTCCCTAGTGGAGTTGCCACCTGTGAGACCTTGCTCTAGCATTGGTTCAATATGCTGACTGGGATCAAAATGCTCATTTGGGTTTGAACTCATGATGGAATCATTGAGTTTAGATAGATTGATTTTGAAGAGTCGCCACCTTAATTTTATTTTATTTAGGAAAAAGATTAAGGAAAAAATCCAAATTGACTATGATTAATATCTCAAAAGAAAAGATCACTATCCTTGAAACTAAAAAGACTCGGAGACCAGGTTTTCAATTTATTTTAATAAAATTAGTTTGGTAAATTTAATATCAAATGACTTAAAATAAATTTCATGAACATAGATAAAAATGATGCTTAAGCAATAATATCCATGCAATGCATGTCAATTATAAAGCAACGAACACAATAAAATCTGCTTAAGAATTATGATAAACTAAAATGGAAAAAATAAATAAAATAGATGATCTTTTCTCTAGCCTTATGGATACTAGGAAAGGCACACATTCCTCAACTAATTGTAAGAATTCACAAATCAAAAAGAGATTAGCGCAGATGAAACAATACAAATATACATAGAAAAATAAAATAAAATAAAATAGAAATATTCTCATTAAAAAAAAAAAGATGAAGGAAAAGGAAAAATTATTTTAAAAAATATTTTGGAGTTGAAGCCTTGAATGAGAATCAAATCCCATACAGTTCTTCCTTCTTACGGAGGAGGGGTTTTGGAAAAGGTTAATTCGATTTCTTAATTTAGTTCAGATTTAAAGTTAACGAGATTATATCTTTTCAATTTTAGACTTAAGGAAAATATAAAAGAGAGAATTCTAAATATGATTTAAGAAATTTCAAAAGAATGAATTATACCTTGATTTTGTGCTTTTTTTGTATGAATGGGGCAAGCCTTATACTAGATCTAAGCTTCACCTTGGGTCGAGATCTCACGAGATGAATCTTGCATAGAAATTGGAGATTTTTGCATCTAAAAACTGTTCCCCTAATGGCTGGGAGTAAGCCCCTATTTATAAAAAGAAATTGAGGGCAAAACAGAAAAACCTAGAGGGTCGGCGGCACAGGAGGCGTGCCGGCCAAACCAGCTGCACCATAATGGTGCCAACCAGTGTGGTGCAGCTTGGTTCAGCGACACTCATGTGGTGTCACCAGTGCCGCTCAGATACCATCTTGTTTTGGCCCGTTTTTTATTTGATTTGAGGGATTCCAGTTATGTTGTGATCATTATTCAATCTCGGATGATCTGAGGGTGGTTCAGAGGTCAAAGAGATGGGTTTCGGTTCCCAGGGCTCCATTTCCTATTTTGATGATTTGGCAATTTCGGCTTCTGGATGATTTGAGTAGGACTGTCGTACTGGCTCTGCGTATCATACTAATCTTAACAGATGTCAAACTACAACTAGATCATAAGAGTGTAAAATTAAAGGTTCACACCACATCAATATCTTTTAACAACATTTAGGAATGGGGTGTTTTTTAATATGAATCTTATTTTGCCTCATGATGTTGCAGTTTACATTGTCTCTAAAGCTAAAGGATTTGTGGAGGTTCTTAACCTACTGTTAGTTTGAGGTGCTAGTAGTCATGGTGGAGTTCAAAGATTGGTTGGTTGGATAATGCCCCTTATGGTTGGTTTAAGCTGAATACAAATGGAGCAGTACGTTCTGGTATGGGTTAGGCTATCGCAGGTGATTTAGTGAGGAATGATGGCAAGGACTGGGTTGGTGGATTTTAGCCAATGTTGGTTGCTGTAGTGTTCTCAAGGTAGAGTTATGGGGTATTCTCCTTGAGAGGAGGGTTGCTTGGAATAAGGGTGTGAGGAAACTTATATTGATTTTGATAGTAAGCTTGCGGTGGACATGATTTTGAACCATATGGCAGTAGCAGCTCCAGTGAAGGATATGATTAGCAAAACCCGGCGAATGGAGGAGCTTGGCTAGGATATTTGTTTCGTGCACTCTCTTAGAGAATGAAATCGGTGTGCAAACTTGATGGTTAATAAAGGTCTTTCTTCTCCAATAGGCTACCACTTTCTTAATGTTCCCCCTATTGAGTTGCTGCAATTACTCTATTGAGTTGCTGCAATTACTGAGAGATGATGTTGTAGGGGTTGCTTTGCCCCGTATGTGTCCTATTTAGTGGCTCTTTCTGGTTTTTTGTTTCTCAAGGCTATGTCTTTCATCTTAAGGCTATATATTTTAAAGTGTTTATAAACAGTAAAAATCATACCCTATTTTATAAAAAATAAACCCTAAAATAAAAATGATTGCAACCACATATTATTTATTTATTTTTTTTTTTTTTGTACTTTTTCAAAAATGAATGACGATAATCCTGCAAGAGAAGTTTCCAACAAACAATTTTGCTAACTAATTAAACAACACAACAAAAAGCACAAAATTGTCATCCACCCACATAAAAGTTACCAAATTTAAAAATATACATATATAAAAAGTACGTTTATTTTTGACATCCCATGCACAAATAATCTTTCATACAAAGACAATCATTTCAAATATATCAAAACCCCAAGTAAAATCCCAAGTAAAATGTATACAAAGTTGAAGAAGAGTGAAAGAATAAGTGACAATACTTATTGGTTTGGTGCACACAACACTGGGAAGTCATTAACATAAGCTCGGCTCTCTGCGTCGCCCGCATCACCCGCATCGAACTCCGATTGACACAAAGGAAACAAGGCCTCTGTTAAGGGGGAAAAAAAAGTCATAAATTTTATCATAAATTTTAACTAATTGTCCATAAACTATCTAAGCGTATGTTTAAAAACTCGAATATTAGCCAAATGTTTTAATATTATTAATTAAAAATTTTTGAAATTTTCCATGCATGCGAACCATTTCTAACATTACTAATTTTTTTTTTTCAATCTCCTATTCTTAATTAAATTATGAGCTAACAGCATAATAGTTAATTACTTATTTTGTAATGCATAAAATTAACTGTTTAACTTCTAACAGTCACATTTTTCAAAATTTCAGCAAATTACTCCCTCTATTCCAAAATACTTGTGATTTTAGAGAATTTTTTTTTGTTTCAATTTATTTATCGTTTTAAAATTTTAAAAATATATTTATTATTTTTTAAATTTTACCCTTCTTTTATTTCTTTACTAAATATTTGCATTAATTATTTTTATTTTTCTACATCAAAATTAATAAAAGATATTATAATCTTTTTACATTAGAATTATAATAATTTAATAATTTTTTTAATTCATGTACTTAAATTTTAAATGACTAATATTTTAGAACGAAGAGAGTAGAATGTTATTACATGAGAAAACTATAAAGAATTAAAAGGTCAATCATGGATTTTTAAAAATTTTATAGTTAGTTATTGTACAAGTAGCCTAATAGTAATTACAAGGTGTTTATTATTTGGTGGTATAACAAGTCAAGTATAACTCTCTAAAAATTTCACGAAAATAATATAATAAATAATGTAATAAAAAATAGGCTCCACAAAAAAAATTATATATATATATATATATATATATATATATATATATATATATATATATATATATATATATATATATATATTTGTTAGAGAAATTATCCCACAGAGAAAATAAATAATAATAAAATGGGTTTTATGGCATATTAATATTAAACTCTTCAACTTTAATATCTAGGTTTTAAAGTTATATTTGAGCTCTTAATATAGTATTAGAGTCTTAAGTTAGTCTCTGTTTTATGTTTATACCATTTTGTGTCTGCCATATAGTTCATTCATTGCCAAGTTTTAAATTTACTTTTTGTTAATACTTCATATATGCTTCTTAATACATATTCAGTATTTAATTGTACTATGTACTAGTTAGACTTAGCACGAGTTAAGGGATGGTGTTAGAGAAATTATCTCCTATTAAAAATAATATGTTAAGCCCTTTAACCTTAATAACTGAATTTTAAGATTGGATTTGGAGTCTTAATACTAATTATTAATGAGCTTTTGATTCAATAGTAATAGAGTCGCCTCTAAAGTTGAGAGATTTTGAATTTGACCTCCAATTAGAATCAAATTTACCAAAAAAAAAAAAAAGAAAATGAAAAAATATCTACCAATTTGTTCAAAGAAAGCAAACCAAGAGAAATTCAATAAGCACAGTAAAATACAATTCAAGAAAAGAGCGCAAATAATATATTTACTTACAGACTACAGTACTTTCTTGGACACCCACATGGAGATTCAAATTTCTTCACTGTATCATGAAAATAATAATAAAAATAATAATAAAAGGAATAAGGTAAGTATTTTGCTAAGTCGATTACCTTTTCACAAATAAATTAAAAGGCACTATTAAAATTTTGTTACATTGCTCAAATTTCACCAACATTAAAATCCTCCGATGCTAGAAAAAAAAAAAAAAAGAAAAAATTACTTAATTCCTATGTTTAGGTTAAAATTATCAACTATTAAATATTAATTGAATTTCAACCTAATCAAAGCATGTAAAATTAATATAAAGTAAAAAAAGAATTTCCAATAATTAATTACCTTAATAATTGCATCTTTCCAAGGTTCGAGTATGATTTCATTTGTTCATATCTTGAAAATATCTGCAGCAAAAATATAAAATTTTCCCCTCAATTATATTACTAGAGCTTTTTTTTTTTTTTTTTTTGGCTTAGTTGACTTTCTATTTTGACTTACTGCAACGATACATATATATTCTTTATTGTTTTGTAGTATTTTTATAATAAATGTACATAATTCATCAATAAAAATAATGAAATATATTTCTGTATAAATAAAAATGAAGTTGTTACCGAGAATGAAAGCCCCCAGCTGACTGAAAAGATGACCGAAATAGTTGAACATGGCGGTTATCTTTGCAAGTAGGTAATTAGAGAATTTGCAGACCACAAAAACAGAGAAAATGAAGAGCAGAGCCAACACCCAAACCATAGCATAAGCAGGAACTTTGAGACCAAAAACTTTGAACTCAAGATTTTGCAATATTTCGACCATAAGGAAACCGTAAACAATAAGAAGATCAGCATTCATACAAATTAAAATTGCCCTCCATTGTTTTGGAATCGACCACATAAGAACAGTGGTTGAAACTGACCAAACAATAATGGGTGGTGTGGTTAGCATCAATATGAAAAAACTGAGCGATATATTGAATAACTTTGCACCTGCAATTGCTTTTTTGGGATTAGAATTCATTAGGGCGAGAACTATGCCCATATGACTCGCCAAACCAACTCCTATTATAGCAATTGTTGAGTTCTTTTTCTCTTGATTCCATTGTGAATTATCCATAGGATATTTGAGTTTTTTACTTTCCAAGACAAAAGGAATTAATGAATGATATATGAACAGAAAACTGAAAGATAATAAGGTATATGTGTTCTTCTCTGCCCCACTTTTTTGTACATTTGAAAGTGAGGGTTTAAGAATTACGCGTTCTAGAAATCGTAGTTTTATAAGGTCCGCGCTAAAATAATTCTTTATGTATTGATAAAGATAGAAACTACCAAGGCCATTCAACATAGTTGTATTATTATTATTATTAATTTTCTCAATTTATAATAATAATAATAAGACATGAGATATAGATAAATTTGAATATGAACTTGAAAAAAATAAAAATAATTATTATACAAATAATTAGTTAAGTCCTCTCTCTCTCTACTGTGTTGGAAAATATTACGGTTTAATTTGGGAGTTTTATAAAATAAAAAATGAAAGTATCATCTTTAATATATGAGATAAGAAAAGACAAAAAAAAAAAAAAAGATTAATAAATATTTTATATTTAGATGTTTAAAGTATAAGAAATGACATATAAGTATTATTAAACCAATAAATGATAAGATATTTTATTGAATATGACTATATTATCTATTTTTTGCTTAATAAAAGAACACAGATATTTTTTTTTATATATTCTTATTTCATTGAATTGGTGTGTATATATATAAATTAGACAAATTTTCATTCAAAAGTTATTTTAGTAATAAAAAGCTATCTTTGATAATAAATAAGACTTATCCCTTAATTTCTATGGTAAAAAATGATACTTTGTTGGATAAATAATTCTTTAGTTTTCTTCTTTTCTACAGTCATTACACTACCAAACAAGAGTTAGTCTTTATCCTACTAATATTGAGAAAGTCAATTTGAAGTTTCTAGACCAACTGGATTAACAAAATATCAAGCAATTTTTAGGGTTGGTTGTGACTTTTGATCTGAAATAAGTCACATGACTTATAATTTATCACAAAATACTGATTTTGATGTAATATTTAAGCAGCTTTAGATGAAGCCATTTTTGACCTTCAAAATCAATAATTTAAATCATTTTCAGGCCACTTTTAATTTGGACTTAATTTTCATATATTTAACGATTTTAATTTTATGTTATTTTATTTCCTTAATTCATTTTAGAGAATTTATAAAACATAATTTAAATTCCTGTTTTATTATTTTGAGACAGACTTGATTTTAATCAAACTATTAATATTCTCTGAAATTTTAGCTTCTCTTTTTACGCTTATTCTTACTATCAAATATGTGCATATCAAAGCCAAGAAAGTCAAAAATAGAAGTTTCTTGCGAACTTTAGAAAAAAGAAAGGAAAAAATAAAAAGCAAAATAATAATATGTGGGTCAAAGATAAATTTAAAAACTATAAAATTGTAGTTTATATTATTTTTTACACTAACCAAAAGGAAAATTGATGCCATAAATTTTTATTTCAGGTAAAGAATTCAACGTTAAACAACCAAACAAATACTATATGATTTTTTTTTTCTTTTATTACCATTCAAAATGTCAATGTTGTATTAATAATGAGCGCAGCTTAATTTCTTCTTAATTTTCTCTAAATGCGAAAGTCCTTGTAACTTCTTACACAACTCACTGCAACTTCTTACATTTGTTTTATGAGGTTAAAATGGAAAGGATTATTTTTAAATTATAGAAATTTTAAAAACTAATCTTTGAAGATAATTTTCTTATATTATATTTATATTTTTATGTAGATATAAGAAGGGGTACAAACTGTTGAGAAATGAATCCCACATCGAATAATTACAAAATATATAAAGTATTTATAAGTGAATAGGTGTTGAACCTAATACAAGTCAAGTAATTTTGTACTAGTAAATTTCAACATTGGGATTGGGTCAAAAAGATTGTTTTGGCAAGAATAATTAAGATTTCTTCGTTTTCATACGGTTTGGTAGCACATTTTTTTTATTACTAATATTACGGTAAAGTGTGATTTTTTTCTAAGAAAATCAATATATATATATATATATATATATATATATATATATATATAGGTATACCGCTACAGCTATGTAAAACTTAAATTAAATATATAATGCTGAAGCAGGTAAGAATGTTCTAAGTTTGATTTATAACTTTCAAGCTTTAGATTGTCCTTTCCCTGTTGAAGTTGCAAGGAAATCGTCTTTCATGCATTTAATCAACGCGGTTTATTTGTTAATTCTTCTTTAATTAATATTTATGGGAAAAAAAAACAATTATGTACAGTATAATAATTATTTTTTTGTTTTTTTTTTTTGACTGACTATCGATCCTTACACGGCTACAAATTAATTTATCTCTGTGATTCAGTTTTTCATTCAGTGCTTGAGTGATGTTCGGTACACCATATAATTGGAGATATATTTTTTAAATGTGTTAATGATATCAGTTATTCTGATCTTTGACTAATTTTTTAAATCTACCATAATTTTTAAAATTTATCAAATTAGTACTTATCTTTATAAGATCCACACTAAAATAATTCTTTATGTATTAAGAAAGATAGGAACTACGAAGAGATACCATTCAACATTATTGTATTATTATTATTATTTTTTCTCAATTTATAATAACTAATTTTTTCTTAACTTACTTCATATGCTAATTTCCATTATAATTCGTTACGACACATTTTAAAATATACATAAAAATAAAAAATATTTAATTAAAATATAAATCTAGATTAGTTAATATACTCATTTAAATATAGAAGAGTGGAGAAAATACTTAATTAAAATATAAATCTAGATTAATTAATATACTCATTTAAATATGGAAGAGTAGGGAAAACAAATTTATTTAAGAGCCATTTTATTTATTGCTTGCTAATTGTTTATTTAAATTAGATTAATATAGATATTTACTTATTGAATATTAGATAACAATAATTAATTGGTACATAATTTTTTCACAATTGGTTTTGAGATCAATTTACAAACTTCAAGTAACATTATTCTTTATGGAATAATCTATTTAAATATTACAATTATATATATTATACATTATTTATTTATTGCTATGTAATATAAAATAATATGCACTATTAGAAATAATTCCTTTTAACGGCATATAATTTGCATGAGATTAAAATTCAAATATTTGATAATAGTAAGAATTAATAGTATTATAGTCTTTAAGGAAAAAAAAATCATATTTACACAAATGTGTAAGCAACACAAGTGAAAAATAATTTAAGATCCCATTTAAAAAATCTTTATGTTTCATATTCTATAAAAAAAAATTTAATTAAACTTGAATGACATGGTTGTTGCGGAATTCGGGTTAATTTCTACCAATAATAACAAAATTCACCTTGAAAACTATTATTCAGGTATTAAAGTGAAAATGATTATACTAAAAATCACCCCAAAGTAGATTCCTAGGAAAAAATGGTGAGGTCACAATGGTCTCAGTTAAATACCACACTTCTTAAACAGAATTTTACCAAGACAAGTAATTTTAATAGCACAATAATTTACAATAACCATACTTGAAATAGCTATTAAATAAACATAAAATAACATAAAGAGAACACCAGAAATTTAACGAGATTCAACTAATTTTGCCTACGTCATCGGATACTACCAAAATAGTATGTCATTAATTGAAAAAATATTGCAAAAGAAAGAGAGAAAGAATAAAATTGCCTAAATATAAGAGATGAGGCAATTTTGGGATGATTAACTAAGGGAGGGGAGGAGTCTATTTATAAACTTTAGGACTTCTCCCATTTTTCCTAAAATCCCGATGTGGGATTTTGTCAAAACCAACAAATCTCTACCTTGGCAAAATCCCATATAATTTTCTCACAAATTCAATCTTCCATAGTGTCTGCAAATTTCATCTTTCAATATTTAATAATATTGACCAAGTCCAAACAATGTTTAAACTTGACCATAGTTATTACTTTTGTCATCATATCAACAGGATTGTCAGTGGTCTAAATCTTCTGGATTATGACTCCACCTTCTTCTAAAATCTCCCGTACAAAGTAATATCGAATATCAATGTGCTTCATCCTTACATGATAAACCTAGTTCTTTGCTAAATGAATAGCACTCTGACTATCACAATGTACTCTGATGTGCTTTTGTTCTTTTTCCAGTTCACCAAGCAACCCTTGAAGCCAAATTTCCTCCTTCACAGCCTCTGTAACTGCCATATACTCTGTCTTTGTAGTAGACAAAGCCACTGTTGACTATAAAGTGGACTCCCAACTAACTGGTGCCTTTGAAAGTAAACACATAACCAGTAGTTGATCGATGCTTGTCCAAATCACTTGCATAGTCAGAATCACAATATCCAACTATACACTAACCTTCTTGCTTGTCCTGCTGAAATACCAAACCAACATCTACGGTGTTCAGAATATACCGTAGAATCCATTTCACAGCTTGCCAATACTCATTTCCAGGATCATGCATATACCTGCTCACAACCCTAACTGCCTGTGAAATATCATGCCTGATACACACCATCACATACATCAAGCTACCAATAGCACTTGCATACGGTACTTTTGACATGTATTCCCATTTTGCATCATTCTTTGGTGACATGGATACACTAAGTCTGAAATGAGGAGCAAGTGGTGTACTAACTGGTTTTGACTTCTCATTTATGCCAAAGTGTCTTAGTACCTTCCTCAGATATTCTTTCTAAGACAAACAAAGACTCCCCAATTTTTTATCTCTAGATATTTCCATGTCAAGAATCTTCTTGGCCTCACCCAAATCTTTCATCTCAAACTCCTGATTTAGCTGAGCCTTCAACTTCTCAATCTCTCCTTTATTCTTTAAAGCTATCAACATATCATCGACATAAAGGAGAAGATAGATAAAGGATCCATCTTATAGCTTATGCAAATATACATAGTGATCAAATTTGCTTCTTATGTACTTTTGCCTTATCATAAACTTATCAAATTATTTATACCATGTTGCGTGATTTCTGCAAGTATACAGGTTGTGCCAAGTAATAGTGTGTGAATAGAGTGTCGAATCCACAGGGAAGGGTTGACAAGTACCAAAATTAAGATTACTCTATTATTTAGAAAATCAATAATGAAAATTTATATTTTAAGCTAAAGTGAAATTTAAGTAAATAAATGATGATAAATATGAAATAAGATTAAAGGTCTAGGATTTAGAATTCATCAATTGATCATATTTAGATGGATTATTTTTGCTAAAATTAATGATTAGATTTTCCTAAATTATATGATGTTCTCTCTCAAGATACAACATGTGTGTTCATACTAACCTTACGTCTATTCTTGTGATTATAAGCAATTAACACAAACCCATTAAGTTTTATAGAAATCCTTTTAAAAATCACAAAGGAGTATTCTTATCTCTAAGCAATACATTCCCTACGTCAATTATCCTAATGAACTAATATTATGTTTTCACTCTCGTTACTTCACACAATATCTTAGATCATGCAACTAATGGCCAGTTAATTACAAGCATTAAGTTCTAAGATAAAAGATTAATTCCAACAATCAAATCCAATCAATTAAATATAAATAATCATGTGTAAATCAAAAGATTACATCTAAACCCTAGAAAATAAAATTAGCTACTCATAATTGAGAAAGAAGAAATAATTAAATTAACAATCAAAATAACAAACATAATAACAACTTATAATTAAATTTAAGAATAAAGTTTAGGAAGAACTTGTTTTGGGATATAATTTTTGATAAACTCGAGCTCAAAAACTCCTCCTCTTGATCAAAATAACAATAAAAGAAATATATTCTAAGAAAATATATGTAACTCTCTCTACATCTATTTTTTGTTACTTTGAGTTGTGATTTTGGAGAAGGGAGGTAATCCCTATTTATAGGCAAATTCCATCTTCATTTTCAACCATGTTGCATCATTGATTACATCATTATTTTCATGACATCATCTCTTGCATCATTAATTTCATGACATCAGTACCTGCATCATTTATAAAATGATATCATTGTCTGCATCATTTATAAAATGACATCATCGCCTGAGCCATGATATTACTGCATCATTGTGACATCATTTTGATCTGCAAAAATAAAATAAAAATACTAAAAATATATTATAATTTATTTATAAATTGTAGAACTATTTATTTCTAAAAATAAGTAATAATATTATTGCATTCTCGAGAACTGAGCTAAAATTTGAGTTTGAACAAATAAAATAACTCTAAAAATATAGAGTTATCATACCACTGCCTTGGAGATTGCTTCAATTCGTATAAAGATTTGTTCAATCTGCACACCATATTCTCTTTTCTAGCAACCTTAAATCCTTCAGGTTGATTCATGTAGATATCCTTATCCAAGTCTCTATGTAAAAATGCAGTTTTTACATCCATTTGAACTAGTTCCAAATCCAAGTTTGCTACCAAAGCCAACAAAATTCTAATGGAGGAATTCTTTACAACTGGAGAAAATACTTCATTATAATCAACTCCCTCCATCTGAGTGTGGCCTTTATCCACCAATCTTGCTTTGTAGTGAACATTTTCCTTGTCAAGAAATCCATCTTTCTTTCCATATACCCATTTGCATCCAATTGCCTTTTTTCCCTTCAGAAGACTAGCTAGTTTTCATATTTGATTCTTTCGAAGGGACTACATTTCTTCATTCATGGCGATCCTCCACTTTTTTTGTTTTGAACTTTGAATTACTTCATTAAAAGTGGTAGGAACATCATCAATTGCAATTGGTGATGCAGAAGAGACCATATCTGCATAGCAAGCAGGTTGTCTAATGGTCCTCTTTCCTTTTTTTAGTGCAATTGATTCAAGTTACTGTGGAGGTTCTTGGGTCTGAACCTCTTCTTCATTTGACTCTTCTTCTACCATAGGAGAGTCATCATCAGTTTTTTTTATTAGCTAGGACAATTTTATTACCATCAAACTCCACTTGTTTAGGAGTACCAACTGTCTGTTCTATCTTTTTAGAAGTCTCCTTTCTCAGCATGGTAGATTCATCAAAGGTAACATCCTTGCTGAAGATTACTTTCTTTGTCTCTAGACACCAAAGATGATAACCTTTTACACTAGAAGTGATCCCCATAAAGATTGCCTTCTTTGCTCTTAGTTCCAGGTTTGACTCCTTAACATGATAATATGCAGTGGAACCAAACACATGTAAGGAATCATAATCTGTAACAAGTTTTCCAAACCATTTCTCTAATGGTGTCTTACCACCAATAGCAGTTGATGGTAAATAATTGACAAGGTGACAAGCATATACCAAAGTCTCAACCCAAAATTCTTTGCCCAACCCAGCATTGGACAACATACACCGAACCTTCTCCAGCAATGTCCTGTTCATTCGCTTTGCCACCTTATTTTGTTGTGGTGTATTTCTAATAGTGAAGTGCCTGATAATACCTTCATTTTCATAGACTTTCAAAAATGGATTATTTTTGAACTCTCCACCATTGTCTGTACGAAGATGTTTGACTTTTCTACCTATTTGAGTCGCCACCATCTTTTTCCATTTAAGGAAAATTTCCAACACCTCATCCTTTGTCTTCATCATATGCACCCAAACTCTCTAGGAAAAATCATCAATAAAGGTAAGATAATAATGTTTTCCTCCCAAAGAAGTTGTCTTGGAAGGCCCTCATGCATCTGAATGAACATAATCCAAAATACTTTCAGCATCATGGATTGTTGTTCCAAATTTCACCCTTGTCTTCTTCCCTTTGATGCAATACTCACAAAAATCCAATTTGCAAGCCCGTGCTCCTTTCAATAATCCTTGATTTATCAATAATTTTAAAGATTTTTCTCCAACATGCCCCAAACGCATATGTCATAACCTGGTTGCTTCTGACTCCTAATCAATAGTAGAAGCTATTATTGCTCCTGTCCTAACAATTGTACCACCCATAAAGTACTACACATTGTTTCTCTTTCAGATTCCTTTCATTATCATAAGTGTTCCAGAGATGATTCTCATTATCCCATCTTTCACCCTTACTTCGAAACCTTTTGACTCTAAGGTTCCCATAGAGATGAAATTTCTCATCAAATCTGGCACATAATGAACACCTGTTAAGATTTTGATTGATCCATCCTAATTCCTCAAGCGAATTGAACCAATCCCATATGTGTCAAGAGGGAAATTATTTGCTGTATAGATAATTCCACCATTTAGTTCTTTAAAATCAAAGAACCATTCTTTATTTAGGGTCATATGGTGGCTACAAGCTGAATCTAACAACTATGAGCTAGAATAGCTGGTTGATGGTGTAGCAGTAATTGAGAGGTCTGAATTTGCATCATCACGCTTAACTATATTTGACTCTAAGATAGCCTTTTCCTTTTCAGGTTTGCCTTTATTCTTTAATTTGGGACAATCTTTCTTCCAATGCCCTTTTTTTCGATAAAAGGCACATTCATCTTTACTCAGTTAGGATTTTGACTTTCATCTCCCTCTCCTTCCTTTATTCTAGCTCTTCAAACGGCCTCTAACAATAAGAGCTTCTACTTCTACACTTGTATTTTCTTGCTTTTCTTTCTTTCTCATTTCGTAACTATACAAGGCAACAATTACTTTACTGAGAGACACAACAATCTTCCCATGAAGTAGAGTAGTTTCAAGGTACACAAATTCACTAGGAAGCGATCCCACCAACATTAGAGCCAGATCTTCATCATTAAAAGTCACGTCCACATTCATCAAATTAGTCACCAGCTGATTAAAGAAAATAATGTGATCATTCATAGTGGTACCTAGAACATAGTTGAAACAAACAATCTCTTTTTCATATAGAGCTTATTCTGACTACTTTTCTTCAAGAATTTCTCCTCTAGTACCTTCCATAATTTACTTACAGAAGTTTATTTAAAAAATGCATACTTCTGCTCTCTAAAAAGGCATAATTGAATAGTACCACATGCCAATCTATTGATCATCTTCCATTCTTTCTCCTCAACATCATCTGGTTTATCTCCTTCAATGGCAATATCTAGACCCTGCTGAAAAAGGGCATTTATAACCTCACTTTGCCACATGCCAAAATGACTGGTGCCATAAAAAATCTCCACTATAAATCTAGCATTTGTCAGCATTTCTTGCCAAAATTGAAGATGAAGAAGTTGTTGACGTCGATGTGGATAATTTTGTATTATCTGTCATTTCTGATACAAATTCTATTTAATAGCTGTTAATGCAGAATGCCAATTAGCCCATTCTTGCCAAAATTGAAGATGAAGAAGTTGTTGACGTCGATGTGGATAATTTTGTATTATCTGTCATTTCTGATACAAATTCTATTTAATAGCTGTTAATGCAGAATGCCAATTAGCCCAAGAAAATTTTCTTTGATGTGGAAGATCAGCCTAAGCCGCAACCACGGAGCATACTAAAATAAACCAAGAGCTCTGATAGCAATTTTTGTGGAATTCGGGTTAATAATAACAAAATTCACCTTGAGAACTATTGTCCAGGTAACTAGAGTAAAAGCGATTGTACTAAAAATCACCCCAAGGTAGATTTCCAGGAAAGAATGGTAGGGTCACAATGGTCCCACTTAAAAACTACACTCTTTAGACATAATTTTACCAAGACAAGTAATTTTAATAGTACAATAATTTACAACAACTATACCCGACAATAGATATTAAATAGACAGAAAATAACATAAAGAGAATACCAGAAATTTAACGAGATTCAGCTAATTTTGTTTACGTCCTCGGACACTACCAAAATAATATTTCATTAATTGAAGAAATATTACAAAAGAGATAGAGAAAGAATAAAATTGCCTAAATATAAGAGAGGAGGCAATTTTAGGATGATTAACTAAGGGAGGGGAGGAGTCTATTTATAAGCTTTAGGACTCCTCCCATTTTTCCTAAAATCCTAATGTGGGATTTTGTCAAAACTAACAATGATCACTTTAAAATCCATATATAATATTAGTGTACCAGAGCCAAAGGACTTAAAAAATATAGAATTTTATGGGGTTTTTACTAATTTGGGTATTTTATATAAAATATTTCTCAATTTAGGTTATTTTTATTTAAAATTCTTAATTTAGGTTTGTTATAAAAATATTTTCCATTTTAAGTTACTTTTTAAAATAAAAAAAAAAGGTACCTGCTTGTCAAAGGGGCGGATTGCTCTAGGCCGCTAGTCAAAGGAGCGGCTTAGAGCAAGCCGCTCCTTGCAGTAGCGGCCAGCCTTGGCTAGTCCTATCGGCTAGAGATTCCACAGAATCTATGGCAGAAGGGGACTACACTACCTTTTTTTTTTTTTTTTTTTTTAAACTCAATTTTTAGCTTTAAATTTCCTCCCCCTCCTCTTCTGATTCATTAGCATCATCTTTCAATTTTTTTTTTCTTTCCTCTCCTCTCAGTGCTCTCACCCAACCTTTAAAACTCTTTTTTTTTTTTCAAAAATTGTTAAATAATTTGCTAAAAAACTTTAGGTGGAGGTAATTTCACTTAAAATGAAGGTAATTTTTTATTAATATATTATCAATTTTTGTATACTTGTATTTTATTAATATGTTATTTTATAAAATTTTAAATGTTATTTTTTTATTATTATGTTAAAATATTTAAAATAAAAATATGTAAAGTAGCAGTAATAATAATAATAATAATAATAATAATAATAATAATAATAATAATAATAATAATAATATAATTTTCCTAACAACATAATATTTATAAATTTAACATATTCTGTATGTTATTATTATTATTATAATTTGTAATAACATAATTTACTAGTTATTATATTCATTATTATTTTTAGGGAGTAATATAATTTGTTTATATTTTGGTTTACTTATTTATTTATTAATTCACTGACAAATTTATTCTTCAATTTTCAGAATAAAAACAAAATTTATTTGCCAATTGTGAAAAACTTTGCTGGAAATTAAGGTTAATTTTTTAATGAATTTTTTTAGTATGTTAATTCTATTTAGTTAAGTATGTTTATAATTTTTCATGTTAATATTTTTCTTATACCAAATGATATTAAATATATTATTAATAATAAATTATAGAACATGTATAATAATTTATATGTTTTCATTACATTGCTATTATTTTTGGTGAATAAATGTATATAATTTTTGTATGATATTAATTTATAACTATGATAAAATGTTATTATTATTTCTTAAAAGGTTGCTTAATATTATTATTAATATTATAACCTAAAAAAGTTTTAAATGAAAGAAATTTATTAATAATAATAATAATAATAATAATAATATACTTTTGTATTTAATAAATATTTTTTTTAATATTTTATTTGTATAATAATGAAAGTATGTTATTAATTTATTTAGTTTTTTTTTTTAGTAATTGATAGTTTGTTTGATTTTTTAAATTTTATAGTAATAACGAAAATAATAAAAAAATAACATTATTCATTATAAGTAATAGAATTTCACTCAAATCACAATAATTAATTTGTAAGTAATTTGTTTGATTTTTTAAATTTATAGTAATAAAGAAATAATAAAAAATAATATTATTCATTATAAGTAATACAATTTCACTCAAATTATTATTAATAATAAAATGATGTTGATTTATTATTATTATTATATTAAAAATAACTATATTTCAAGTCCATTCATATTGATATTTACTTTTACATTCATAAAATATCACCAACAAAAAAATATTTTTTTTAAAAGTTTAGTATTTAAAATAAAATTATGAAATTATATATAATATTTATTTATCATTATGTTGTTTTTGGTAAACATAAAAAATATTTTATTTTATATCATAAAAATTAAAATAACAATAATAAATTATCATTAATATTTTTTTTGCATATTTTAAACAGTCATCATTTAAAAATTTTGTCTAAGTTAATATATTCTGTATGTTATTATTATTATTGTTTTTTGTAATAATATAGTTTACTAGTTATTATATTCATTATTATTTTTAGGGAGTAATATAATTTGTTTATATTTTGGTTTATTTATTTATTTATTAATTCACTGACAAATTTATTCTTCCATTTTTAGGATAAAAACCAAATTTTTTTTGCCAATTGTGAAAAATTTTGCTAGAAATTAAGGTTAATTTTTTAATGAATTCTTTTAGTATGTTAATTCTATTTAGTTAAGTATGTTTGTAATTTTTCATGTTAATATTTTTCTTGCACCAAATGATATTAAATATATTGTTAATAATAAATTATAGAACATGTATAATAATTTATATGTTTTCATTACATTACTATTATTTTTGGTGAATCTATGTATATAATTTTTATATGATATTAATTTATAGTTACGATAAAATGTTATTATTATTTCTTAAAAGGTTGCTTAATATTATTATTAATATTATAACCTAAAAAAGTTTTAAATGAAAGAAATTTATCAATAATAATAATAATAATAATAATAATAATATACTTTTGTATTTAATAAATATTTTTTAATATTTTATTTGTATAATAATGAAAGTATGTTATTAAGTTATTTGGTTTTTTTTTTTAGTAATTGATAATTTGTTTGATTTTTTAAATTTTATAGTAATAAAGAAAATAATAAAAAAATAATATTATTCATTATAAGTAATAGAATTTCGCTCAAATCACAATAATTAATTTGTAAATAATTTGTTTGATTTTTTAAAGTTTATAGTAATAAAGAAAACAATAAAAAAATAATATTATTCATTATAAGTAATAGGATTTTACTCAAATCACAATAATTAATTTGTAAATAATTTGTTTGATTTTTTAAAATTTATAGTAATAAAGAAAATAATAAAAAAATATAATATTATTCATTATAAGTAATAGAATTTCACTCAAATTATTAATAATAATAAAATGATGTTGATTTATTATTATTATTATATTAAAAATAATTATATTTCAAGTCCATTCATATTGATATTTACTTTTACATTCATAAAATATCAGCAACAAAAAAATATTTTTTTAAAAAGTTTAGTATTTAAAATAAAATTATGAAATTATATAAAATATTTATTTATCATTATGTTGTTTTTGGTAAACATAAAAAATATTTTATTTTATATCATAAAAATTAAAATAACAATAATAAATTATCATTAATATTTTTTTTTTGCATATTTTAAACAGTCATCATTTAGAAATTTTGTCTGAGGAGACTAGATTTTAAGTGGGATATGACAGTAATCCCTCCAGTCTTCCTTGAAAAATGTCTAAAATGGTGCTATTTAGATAGTGGAATTCTAATAAATTGTGGCTATACCATAACAAGAATGAACAAAATAATATTAATAAGATTAAATAATATTTAAAAATAATAATTAGTGGTACTTTATACTAAAACATAATCATTAACAAGTATTAGTAATTTTTGCATATTCTAAATAGTTATCATTTAGAAATTCTATCAAACGAGATTGAATTTTAAGTGTGAGATATTTGTGATTTTTCCAGCTTTTTCTTACGATTTTACTTTACCAAAACTATTGTATGTCAACCATTATTTTGGAATTAGTTTAATTATAAAACTGAAATATGCAGTTTAACCAAATCACTAAGACCATGAGACTTGTTCCATTTCTTCAAATTTTATGGGGCGGTAATATTACTTATTCTCAAATTGGTGTTTGTTATACAAATGGGCATTCGCAAATTATTAGCCTTAATAAAGAGTTAAATATGAAAGTCCTATTATATAAGATAAAAACTGCACTGAACCTTAATAGCAATGCAGTTATCAACAAAATCAAATATAGAGCTCCAATATATAATCCTATTAGAGGTTTGATATTTTCTACACTGGAAATTTGAGGAAATTCTGATGTGGCAAAGATGTTGAAGATTGTTAGTCAATTTTCAGGCTTTCATTTGATCGAGTTGTTTGTTGAATTTAGTGGGGGTGAGTCTACTACACAACTACATGGAGAAATAGAGCCATCTACTCATTCAGATTTTGAGATAAGTGGGTCTAGTCAATGTAGGGAGGATGAAATTGAAGAGATGGATGATAATGATGGCATATGTGATGGAGAGGAGGACGATGATGAATTAGAGGAGGCAGATGATGAAGTAGAGGAGGAGCAAGATGATTGTGGTAATGATATTGAAAGTAGTGATGATGAAGAACAATTTCATGGTGCTGGTAATGAACATGATGATAATGATTGGATGAATTTTCATGATAGCGTTGAAAGTAGTTTGCACAAAGTTTGTGAATGTTTGTGAAACTGCCTTTCAGACTACAAACATTGTTCCAAGTGAATCAAATTAGCAGCCAACAGACAGTAGTGTTCTATGGGATCCTTCAAAAGAGTTATGTAAGGGAATGATATTTGAATTTAGAGATGCCGTAAAAGCAGTCATAAAAATCTATTCAATGAGAGTACGACATGAGTTTCAGAGTTCATATACAAAAGAAAATTTAATTGTACTAATTTACAATAGTCAAAGTGATTGCCTATGGAGATTGCGTGCTACTGCAAAGAAGTCTAGTTTTTTCTGAGAGATTACGAGATATAATGGTCCTCACACATGTAGTGCTCCTGTAGAATCACAAGATCACAAAAATTGTGACTCAGTCTTAATATTAGGATACATTTAGGGTATGTTGATAAAGCAACTTGGTATCAAGGTGAAGACTTTAATTGCAAATTGCATGATCATTTTGGCATCCAAGCTACCTACAAGAAAGTGTGGCTAGCAAAGCAGAAAGCAATGGCCAATATTTATGGGGACTGGGATGATTCATACAAACTACTTGGTAAATTCATGCATGCTGCTGTTGCATAAATACAGGTTCAATGCTGGATATTGATACCAAGGATCATGTAGTGAATAATAGATTTGTTCTTGGTGTCCAACAATTCAAAAGAATGTTTTGGGCATACAAACCCTATATTGATGGCTTTAAATTTTGCAAGCCTATTTTATTTGTTGATGGAACATTCTTATATGGTAAATATAAGAGTGTATTATTGACTGCTGAAGCTGTGGATGGCAATAATGCAATTCTTCCTATTGCATTTGCACTAGTTGAAAAGGAAAGCAAGGATAATTGGGATTACTTTATGAAAAATGTGAAGTTATATGTATGTCCTAATAGGAGCGATGTATGTGTTATTTCAGACAGACATATTGGTATAAAACATGCAATGAATCAATCCCTATGGTATCACAATCCTCATAGGTATTGCATACGACACATTGCAAGCAACTATAATACCACATTCAAAATTCCTCCTATGAAGAAACTAGTGGAACAAACAAGCATGTGACTTAGCATTTGAAAATACCGTAATCATTTCTATAATTTATTACCTTTTACTAACCAGTAAGTAACACCAATAATCATATGTGTCATTTAGGTCATGAGCCAAAAATCCAAAAATTCACTAGGAACATGAGGAAAATTGAAGCAAGGCACAAAGATACCTATGACTGGCTTAAAAAAATACCTAAGAGCAAATGGGCACTTGCACATGATGGTGGACATCGACATGATGTCACGACAGCAAATTATGCTGAATCGATAAATTCATCGTTCAAAGAATTAAGAGCAACGCCCATTACTACAATGATGCATAGGTTATTCTTGAAATTAGTGGATAAATTTGAACAACAACGGTCAATCTATCTTGTTCAACTTGCAGAAAATTATGTTTACACACCTTTTTGCATCAAGACACTGAAACACAAAATTGATAAGGCCAATGGCCATCAAGTGAAAGTGTTTAATAAAAATATAGGTGTGTTCTCCATATTGACTGCAAGAAACCATGCTACTAGTAAGGGAGGGCATACTCAAGTGGTCAATCTTCTAGATCGAACATGCACATGTGGGAAGTTTTAACAAAGCATAATACCATGTTCACATGCCATTGCAGCTTGTATGGTTGCCAATTTCGATTATTGGAGTTATATTGCACCATACTATATAATCGAAAATACACTGAAGTTTTGGTTTGCTGAATTCATACCACTTGGTGATCAAGAGTATTGGCTGAAATGGAATGAGCTACCCATGGTGCCAAATCCAGAATTGAAGTGGAAGAAAGGCTGACCGAAATCACATTAGACTGAGAATGAGATGGATTAGCCAAATTTTGAGGATCCAAAAGGTAGCTTATTTTGTAATAAGTGTGGCCAAATTGGTCATAATTCTAGAACTTGTCAAAATTGAATATCAAGTTCCAATGTATTATAATTAATATCTTCCTTAATTGATATATTTCATTTTATATTATGATGATAAAGTATTTTTCTTTTTCCTCAATAATTTTATTACAAAAGATAATAATCATCAATGTAGCAATATTATAATCATATAATTATATATTTTAATTAAAACATTTTTATTCTTAAAAATTGACATAATATGTTCTTTTATACAGCCATATTAGTCCAATTAATTAATAAAATATATTATATGAATGAGCATAGATGTCTGCTAGCCAGCATCCACTGGAGTTCTTGGCACCTGGCCCACATGATCCATCTTTACTATATCTACAGGCTGAGCATAGATCTCAAGCTATATGGTTTAATGAGGTACATGTTAAATTTTACTTTTACCCAATTAAATATAAAGTAATGTTGTTCAAATTGATAGTAGTGTAATATATGTTATCAGGTACATGAAGAGGTGCTCGACTATCGGCGGAAGAGCAGAACAATCCATGGTGCCAATGCAGATCCTTGTATTTTAGAAATACTCCATGATATAGGATTCAGTGGATTAGTTCAATTGGATTATTTAAAATTAGATCACCATTTGATTACCGCACTAGTAGAAAGATGGAGACCTGAGACTCACACTTTTCATCTTCTATACGGAGAGTGCACTATCACCTTATAGGATGTTGCTATCCAGACAGGACTTTCCATTGATGGTCTACCACTTATTAGGCGTACAACGTATGCATGGGCGAACCTGTGTGAGAGACTCCTAGGGCTTAGACCTGGTGATACAGATCTTAGGGGATCTTCATTAAAAGTATCTTGGTTCAATAATAATTTTGACGTGCTGCCTGCTGATGCTGATGAGGCCACAGTACATTGTCATGTGCGTGCTTATATTTTGTGCCTCATTCAAGCACTTTATTCTGTGACAAGAGTACTAGTAGAGTGTCATTGGTCTACCTGCCATATCTCGAGGACATCGAAAGGATCAGGCAGTATAGCTAGGGAGGTGCGTGTTTGGCATTCATATATAGAGAGCTATGTAATGCATCTCGAAATCATTCTACTGCACAAATAGAAGGTGCATTATTTCTCGTACAGATTTGGGCATGGGATAGATTGACATTTCTCGCACCTGCAGTAACATTTCCTTCATTACATAATGCTCCTCTTGGGCGAAGGTATGAGCTTATTATTTCTATTATTTTATGTTTACTCTTAACATTCATAACTAACACATTTTGATGTTCATAATTAACGCAATTACCTTAAATATTACAGATGGGTAACAGCTCGTAATTATATTGACACGTTCTCCCATCAAATCCATGAAATCAAATATAGGATCGATGTATCTTGGGCCAAGGAGGTTTGTTATTGATTATAACATATTTATTAATCATCTTTTAACTTGTATTATAATTATTCTAATTCAGAATAATTTTATTTTTATAGTTCATTTGGGAGCCATACGCAAAGGAGATACTTAGGGAGCTTCTACCTGCCTGCTTGCAAGGTTGCGATATTTGGAGATCAGTTGTGCCTCTAATATGCATTCATGTAGTTGAGTGGCACCAACCAGATAGAGTCCTTCGACAATTTGGATTGCAGCAACCAATACCCGAAGCTCCACTTTAAACCCAAGCTTTGCACTCTGTGGTATTGCACAATCATACAAATGAAAATTGGCCTGAGCGACATGCAAGATGGGTTCAACTATGGAATAATAGAGCTCATTATGTTATAGGAGGGATACCATCAGCTGGGCCATTCTATTACCATTTAGAGTACCTTGAGTGGAATCGAACAGTAACAAGAAGATGGATATCACATTAAGGAGCTGCAGTCAGATCATCAATTAGTCTTACATCTTATTCTATTAATTTCACAAATAATCAATTAACAACTAACATGATTAGTCAATCTGAATGTTTATTTTTTTTTGTAGTCTGATGCACTGCAGCACATTACAATGTCCACCAATCTTCATGCAGCTTAGGAGCTTGCTAGAGGGTCTCAAGGAGCACTTCGTGAGGATAGACGTATGTTCACTATGCCACCTCCTTAGCCGTTAGGGCTGATCCTCATGCAGATTCTCAACAAGTATGTCAACGACACCAGCAACGTAGGCCAAATACAATCTCGACCACTGCTCCAACTGCTTCTCTCCCACCTCCTGCTTCTTTTCATCATCCACAGAATCCAAATGCCACTCCTACCTCTGATCCTGGTCCATCATTCACTGGAGGTCCATTTTCACCAATGTCATCTCATACGAATGCATTTGCAGATCCGACACAGTGCTTATCAGGTTTTTCAACATTTGAAGCATTTACACCATGAGCTTCACCTACTATGCCTCTGATGCCACAAACACAATTTTTTGCTTCCCAGTTTCCTCAAACACCATTTGATGCAATGTTACCAGCATTTTATTGGTCATTTCAGGATTCTGGCTTTCCATCAGGAGCTCATTTCCGAGGATATAGTTCTATGCCACAACAATTTAGTAGCACGGATTTCTCCCAACATACATATGATCTTGGTAGTGCTAGTGGTGATGTTCCTGCTGATGATCATGGTAATGATCATGGTGATGGTGAACCTATTGGTGAGACTGATGAAGATCAACAAATACAACAGTCACAATTCATTAAGATGAACACTGCACGTAGAAATACTAGACGACAAATGAGTCTTCGTTCAAATATTAGAAGAAACAGGAATTGCAGTATGTGAATTTTCATTATTGTACTTTTACATATGTGATTACTACTTTTTTTCTTAAATTATTTTATTTATATGGTATTTTAATATAATTCTTATCATTTTAAAATTTTATATAAAATCATTACTATTTTATATGATTAATATAATAAAATTAAATTATTATTTTAAATATAATTAATAATAAATTAAACATAATTAATAATTATCATATATAACATAATAAATTAATTATAATTTTATAATATATAATAATTAATAGTGTAATTAAAATAATACAAATTTATTATATACAATAAATATAAAATATTATTCATAATAATTATCATAAATTAAATAAATGAAGTAAAAAATAAAGAAAATAAAATTAAAAAAATCATTTAGGAAAAAAAAAGAAAATTCAAAGTAAAAAAAAAAAATAATAAGGGCAAAATGTGAATAGTGAGATGCTGGCCTCTGGTTGCACTAGTGGCCAGTCACCTAGCTGGCCACTGGTGGTACCAGCGGCCAGCATCTGGCGCGGCCAGAGCCAGGCTGCTGGTGGGACTAGCGGCCAGACCTAAATTTTTCACCTCAGTAAATTTTAGCATAAATCAGAAAATAATTTTAAAAATAACCTAAAATGATAATTATTTTAAAAAATAACCTAAAATAAAAATTATTTTATAAAAAAAAAACTAAAATGGTAAAAAGCCTGAATTTTATATGGAAAAAAATACATGTATATTGAAACTAATTTAAGAAATTGGAATAAAATTATTTATTTAAAGTTAAGTTAAATATGTTTGAGGTAATCCGATTAGAAAGAAATTGATGTATTATTTACAATATTGATCAAAATTCTTCATTTAGATTAATACATAATTAAAATTTTATTGGTCATGAACCCCGATTTATATACTGCATAAAATTTATATCAATAAAGTTTTACGGAATAATTTTTTTAATCTTTTCTTTTTCTTTTTCAATAACAATGTCTGTCAATGTTGCAATGGTGAATTCTTAATTGTTCCCATTTGTCATTATATATATATATATATATATATATATATATATATATATATATATATATATATATATATATATATATATATATATATATATATGTCTAGGTGCCAACTACTCCTTCCTTTAGGACAAAGCAGTAGGTATTATTGTGGATCATAGTAGCCATAGTAATGCTTAACTCTGTATATATGCTTGAACTACGATCTCTCATTATAAAGGGACATTCAAATTGTTTTTTTTTACTTAAATGCCTACTATTTTTTCTTCTATTGGTTCATTGTATTGTCAATGTTGTTTTACATTTATGTTTTTAATTTATATATTCAAATTATCATATGACTTATAATTATTAATCTTTTTGAAAACTTTAGCATATGAATTATTTTCTAGAATTTTTATTAGTGTAGACATAACAGTCTTGCATAATTGAATATTAGATATTATATTCATTCTATTTAATTCATTAGCACTGTCATAAAAGTATGGTTAAAAATAGTGTGGAGTCCTATCAAATGGTACTAATTGAAGGTTGAAAATAGGGCGGAGTCCTATCAAATGGTACTAATTGAAGTAGGTCATAGTATAATTAATATTGTTGATTCTTTTATTTTTTTTTTTATCAAAAGAGAGATTTTGTATTGTTTGGATTTGTGCCTCTTTTACCCTCTTCGATTTATTTTTTCCTACTTAGAATTTATATGAAATTCATATCTTTAAAAATTTAGTATTTCATAGTTTACATTGAATTAAAATGTAATATTAGTAACTCAAACATTCCTTTATTATTCTAATTTAATAGATAATCAAAATAAGATAGTTATCTGAATTAATTAATATTACTTTTTTTATCAAAGCCTTTAATGAATTAAAAAAAATTAACTTTTTTGTAATTATTTAATTTAGATAATTATTAGTTTGTATTTTTTACTTAATTTATAATATTTGAATTTAAATTGTAAATATAAAATTAAAATAACTTTATGATGGAAGGAAAAAATGAAAAGACATAATAAATTTAGACTCTTTGGCATGGTGCACATCTTTTATATATTTATATATACTATAAATATTATAGATATAGACTATAGATTAATTATTAATTGGTAACATAATAATGTATAAGCATATATGCATATTCGTAACATATATATGCACATATTATGTTATAAATATTACATATTATGTATTCGTAAATAATAAAATAGTTTACTTGTACTAAAATTTTATCTTAAAAAATAGCCTATTATTTATATAAAAATAATTATTAAAATTATTAATTTATTAATTATTAAATTACTAAATTAATTCCTATCTATTAGAACAATTAGTCAAAAATCAATAAGAGTATCTTAGTAAATGTGCTTATCTCCCCTCTCTTCCATACATTTATATATAGTATAGATATAGATAATAATAAGACATGAGATAAATTTGAATATGACTTGAAAAAAAAATGCAAATAATTATTATACAAATAATTAGTTAAGTCCTCTCTCTCTCTCTACTATGTTGGAAAATATGAATGTTTAATTTGGGACTTTTATAAAATAAAAAAGAGGAAATTATACCATATGTCCTTTTTTTTTTGTTTTCCTAACATTTATGTTCTCTTAATTTTTTATTTGCATATTTAGGGTATGTTTGGGATTGCTGTTTATTATTAAAAAAAAATGCTTTTAAAATTTTTTTGATTTTATTGATTGATTTTTATTTTTTTTATAAACTGTTTTTTTAAATCTGTTTCTAGAAAAAGTACTAATTTATCTGTTTTTGCTTGAGAGCAATTTTTAAAAAAATGTAAAAATTTTTGTTGAAAAGCGCTTTTACCAAATGCAATGCCAAACAAGCTATTAAACTCTTATAATTACTTTTTTATTTTGTACTTCTCAACTTTTGTCTTTTGAAAAGAAAAAACCTCCACATTATTTTTAAATTTTTTATACTTTTTTGGATACTAATTATTTACTAAAGATATATATTTTTTATTTAATATAATTATTTAAATTTTTTTACTAAAAGTTTAAATTTTTTTTTTAAATTTCAAGTAAAATATAATTTTGAAAGTATTTGATTTTATAAATACAAATTTAATTTTCATACAATACAAATAATATCATATAAATTTATGAAAATCTAATATATAAATTTATATAAATTATATGTTAGTAGTTAATTTACTTTGAATTTTCATAAATAAAATTTAATATGATTAAATTAATTTTATAATTTTAATAGAAGTGAAACCAATACATGATTGTAAAGAGAAAATATCGGACTTTGATAGATAAAAAAAAAAAAAAAAAAAGATAGGTTAAATTTGTAAATAATGAGAGAAGTTTAAGATATTTTTACAAAATAAAAAATCAGAAGACAAAAAAGTTATTTATTTATTTTTTTTAGTTTTTGGATTATTTGTTTAAAAATCTCAATAAAAAAAAAAATGAAAGTATCGTGTTTGTTTTAACTTCTTCTTTTCCTAAACCCAACAAGTGGGAATAAATAGGTTTGATCTTATTTTAAACAATACTTATCCTAAACTAAATAAATTAAATGATTAATAATTAATAATTTATTTATTTGCAAGTGGACTTTATTCCACAAAAACAATGCATGGTAATCTTATGCACTGCGTAATCTATGTGGGTCAAAGATAAATTTAAAAACTATATAATGGTAGTTTATATTATTTTTTACACTAACCAAAAGAAAATTGATGCCATAAATTTTTATTTCAGGTAAAGAATTCAACGTTAAACAACCAAACAAATACTATATGATTTTATTTTTCTTTTATTACCATTCAAAATGTCAATGTTATATTAATAATGAGCGCAGCTTAATTTCTTCTTAACTTCCTCTGAAAAACGAGTATGGATAAATGCGAAAGTCTTTGTAACTTCTTACACAACTCACCGCAACTTCTTACATTTGTGTTTTGAGGTTGAAATGGAAAGGATTATTTTAAAAATTAATGTGTTTGAAGATAATTTTCTTATATTATATTTATATTGTCATGTAGAGATAAGAAGAATACTAATATCTTTGCACCGGACATAACAATATACAAATTTGTAATAAAATTTTAAAATATCAATTTGTGATTTGTTGGGTGCATAAAAGGATAGTTTCGTCAAAAGTAATTAAGAATTTCTTCATTTTCATGTGGTTTGGTAGCACATTTTTTTAATTACTAATAAGAAGAAGAA
Organism: Reutealis trisperma; assembly: GCA_947687605.1. Taxonomy (NCBI): domain Eukaryota; kingdom Viridiplantae; phylum Streptophyta; class Magnoliopsida; order Malpighiales; family Euphorbiaceae; genus Reutealis; species Reutealis trisperma. The sequence goes on along the minus strand of CANTUT010000421.1, from coordinate 398,809 downwards.
ACTTAACCGTTACAACTATATAAACTTAAATATATAATGCTGAAGCAGGTAAGAATGTTCTAAGTTTGATTTAAACTTTCAAGCATTAGATAATCCTTTTCCCGTTGAAGTTGCAAGGAAATCGTCTTTCTTGGAGTTAATCAACGCGGTTTATTTGTTAATTCTTCTTTAATTAATATTTAATAGAAAAAAAATAATTATATACAGTATAGTAATTATATATATATATATACACACACATTTGGATAACTCCTATTTATATTGATATGATAATATGTTTTTAAATAAAATTATTGATCTAATCAATAAATTTTATTTAATTATTTAAATTTTGAAATTTTAAAGTGTACCAAAAAAACCGTATAAAAATTAGGAAATTATGGATTTTGTTGGGATATCAAGTATGAATGAAATCTCACATTGGAAAGAGATGGACTTAGTGAGTGATTTATAAGTGGGAAGGACCCATAAACCCATTGCCTTAAGGTTTTGGGTTGTAGTGTGGTGTCAAGCCCATGAGTATGTCACTCACTAAAAGCCCATGATGATAATCTCTCCAGTATTTGGCTTCTCGGTGTCTCGGTGTTAGGTGGTTTGGGCCATAACAGTGGTATCAGAGCCGATGGTTCAGCTAGGGACGGATATGGAGACGGTGATGGAGGTGTGGGCTCGGGAAAAGAGTGGTACACGTGATGGCTTGCAGCGTGACTCTTGGAGCAAAAATGATTGTACACTCCGGGAATTCCGCTCCAGGGGGAGAGCCGGTCCAATGTGGAAGCTCACACTTGAGGGGGAGATTGTTGGGATATCAAGTGTGAATGAAATCCCACATTGGAAAGAGATGGACTTAGTGAGTGATTTATAAGTGGGAAGCACCCATAAACCCATTGCCTTAAGGTTTTGGGTTGTAGTGTGGTGTCAAGCCCATGAGTATGTCACTCACTAAAAGCCCATGATGATAATCTCTCCAGTATTTAGCTTCTCGGTGTCTCGGTGTTAGGTGGTTTGGGCCATAACAGTGGTATCAGAGCCGATGGTTCGACTAGGGACGGATATGGAGACGGTGATGGAGGTGTGGGCTCGGGAAAAGAGTGGTACACGTGATGGCTTGCAGCGTGACTCTTGGAGCAAAAATGATTGTACACTCCAGGAATTCCGCTCCAGGGGGAGAGCCGGTCCAATGTGGAAGCTCACACTTGAGGGGGAGATTGTTGGGATATCAAGTGTGAATGAAATCCCACATTGGAAAGAGATGGACTTAGTGAGTGATTTATAAGTGGGAAGGACCCATAAACCCATTGCCTTAAGGTTTTGGGTTGTAGTGTGGTGTCAAGCCCATGAGTATGTCACTCACTAAAAGCCCATGATGATAATCTCTCCAGTATTTGGCTTCTCGGTGTCTCGGTGTTAGGTGGTTTGGGCCATAACAGATTTGAGTTTCATTTAACCCAAACAAGAAATCAAAATCTTCTTTAAATGGAAATGTAGAACTAAAAGATTTATTATATAAGTGAAAAAGTTTCAAATACATAAAAATTAGCGTACAATTCATACGATAATCTATTTAAAAATTTTGGAAATTAAAGACGGACAAGACAAAACACAATAAAATCATGCAACTTAATTAGCCATTGAGAAATATTAACAAGCAAAACTGAGTCTTTGTAGATGAGAGTTTCATATATTAAAATCATCACCTCACTGGGCAGAGAATGATGGTTGAATGCAAAATAAGTTTAGGACTTATTCCTTTCATGGTGCAATGCTAGTCAATTTTGGTATTGAAATAATTAACTCTTTTCAGCATAATATAATTAGGGTATTTAGTCCTTATGATTCTGGCGCTAGTAATTGTGGTTGCGGAAATATGGGTTGCCTTATAAAAATGCTTTTTTTTTTTTCAGTAGTAGGAGGAGAATTCAAACCTGAATCAATTGTTCAAGTGATATATGCATTTATCATTAGGTTATTCTTGATGTGCAAGTTAATGGTAGTTTTAGTTCAAAAATATTAAGAAAAAATAATTAACCATGAACAAATATTTACATATTATCAGGCATTGTTCAAGCAAAAAATAAAGCCTTACGAACAAATTAAACTCCATAGTTCCATAAAATATTGCATTGTCCAGTTCAACCAGTTCACTTGTTTTTATGAGTTTAATTAAATCACAAACCAACCCACCAAATAGTACTTCTAACAATAATAATAATAATAATAATAATAACAATAATAATAATAAATTTGTGTGCTACTAAAAAAAATAAAAACTAATATATATACACACACATGAGTCCTGGAGACCTCATCTGAATTTGAATTTTGGAAGTGATGTGAGACTTATAGTTTGGACTTGCTGAGCACTCTATGGCTTTGATCCTACATCAACCTTACAGGAAGCATTAGAAGACCTAACTAAATTCTTTGATACTTAAGTCAGTGACTCGTTATATATATGGAGTTAGAGAAGATAAGTACTATCCTTTTGTAGGTATGAGCATTAAGGAGGTAGCTTATAGAGTGTAAGTTGTCCTTTGGTGCTATGGAAATTTGGACTTATATCTTCCCTGGTCTTGTTTAGGGATTATAGCAGTGGTGGCATTTGAGAGGGAGGATTAGCATTATGTTATGCTGTAACTGAAAAGTGAAGATTGCATGTTGACAAGCCCTTAAGTCTTGTGCCTATTTGACCTTTTTTTATTCCCCATTTGCATAAGAGATTATGCCCCATGTGTAAAGGATGTGCCCAGAGAAGATGTTGTAATAGCCTTCCTTTAGAAAGGGGAAAGCTTTGAAGTAACATCTGGTTGAGGCGAGGAAGTGGCTTTAGAAAGTCAATTCTAACAAGCTTCTTGCTATTGAGGTGACCATCTTGTAGGATATAAGTATCCCTATAGGTTGGACTTAGGATGTCACACCTTATCCTCGGTAATCCTTCCATTCAAATCCTTACTCGACTATGAGCTGCCATTCCACTTGAAATTAGTCATGCTCACTCTACCGAGGCACAACAATAATTGGGGCATGGAAAGGCTTACAGGTATCCCCTAGAACCTTTCTATATCATAGATCCAGACACATTGAACTCATACAATTGCAATGGCAAATGCGCAAACCATTTGGTGGGTTGAACTTACAATCATGAACAATCAAGATAAAATGAAAATCTAAATCTTTTCTTTTTTTTTTTATTCATTAAATTTATTTCATTACATAGATCTTTTTATAATCTATGGAGTTTTCTAAGATACAGTAACAACAACTATGACTTTTAGAAAATTTATAAATAAAACTTAAAGTCCCTATAGTCATAAATTGCTAAAGCCTCTTTAGTGGAGGAAGGATAACCAAAGAGTTTTAAACTTTTAGCTCCTAACTTATTCATTCGCACTAGAAACCACAGACAATATAGTGAGTTGTCAACTTAGTAAAACTTATAAAATTGCATATCGAAACAAGGCCTTATAAAGGATAACAAATCTATACACTAGTTCGTATCAAGAACAGTAGTTAGTAAGAAAAATTCATATATACTAAAGATGAATAGGCATTAGGAAACCATTCATTCTAATAGAAATGTACGTTAGGTGAGCTCGAGTTAAATATACCACAGTACTGCGATTCTCATATCATTATCTATCGAAGATCTATTGGGTAGGATGAGCCTAACCTTAAAAGTCTCCATAACAATAGTATTATATATCATAATACCATTGTGATAATAAACTATTGAAGGCACTTTATGAGTGAACTATCAAGGGCTTCTACATTACCCTAGAAACACCAAAGCATGCCTCCCAGAATATATCTAATTTAGTTTACAGACCTAGTTAGTTGAGTCGCTGGTGCATGTAGTCTAATATTTTTCTCCCATTAGTTAAGGCATTTTATCAGTTTGTGAGAAAAAGATGAACAATTATTGAAGTGATAAAAAGTTTTCATTTCAAATATAAGGTTAGCCCAATCGGCCTTGTCAAGTACAAATACATTGGCTTCAACCCGAGTGGCCTCGATTATAATAATAGTGAATTTGGCCTAAGTGGCCTTGTCATTACAAAAAGCCAAATGTTACAACAAATTTTACAACAAAAATTTATTGAAAGAAGGTAACAATAACACTAATAAAATACATAAAAATCAACAAATGAATGGAATTCAATGAAAACATAAAAAGAGGTCTTATCATATGTTCATGCACCATAATCTTACCTTAACTAAATTTCACCCTTCAACCATGGTGCTAGCCTCTCTAATAAAGTCAAAAGAATCACCATCAATATCTCCATGAGGATTCATTTTAATGATTCTTTTGATCATCATCAAGTTCGACCTCTACCGTCCTTGGGCTCATTAGAACTTTATGTATATTATCTAAATCTATCTAGAGCTCTTCTAAGAAAAATGGAGGAACTGTCTACCATTTGGGTCTCCATCTTTTTTTGAAGGTTGGCCATCTCCTTTTGAAGAAAGATTAATGAACGAATTGGTTTTTAATTTGAATCTTATTGGATTTCAAAGGCAAACCAAGAACTTAAGTTTTTTTAGAGAAAAAAAAGAATGTAACTGTTCATAATATATTTTTGAAAGAAATAAATGATAATATATTTTTGAAATGTCAAAAATCTAGTTAGCAGTCTTTTATAGACAAAATAAATTATATTGAAAAAGAAAATATTTTATTAGAAAGGTAAACTTTTATTAAATTTTTGGAAAACCGTCAATAATAGATGACTTTTCACTTTAACCCAATGTTTTTCAAATATGGCCTGGCCTTAGAACCGTGAAGGCAAAGGATCACAGGTTAGAGGTCAAACCAAAATTTTAAATAATATCACATATTTATTATTTATATGTCAAAAATAAATATAATATATATAAAAATATAATATATTATATTTATATATTAATATATTAGATTTATATGTTAAAAATAAATACAATATACATATAATTAAAATTAATGGACGTTATTTGAGCAATTAATAAATATTACTTATAAGAAATGTGAATTTGAAATCATTTTGAGATCATTAACTAGAGGAAATTATGACAAATTAACCTATTAAGTGGTTATTTTGAGACTTAAATTTAGATGGATCTCACTATTTAATAGTGGGAGATCTATTTGGATTTGCATTCACCTATGTAAAAAACATGAATTTGAATATTCATTTAATCCAAATGATGAATGGGTGAATGATGATTTGAAGTTTAAAATAAACTTTATGCTAAGGGAAGTGAGGAAAAAAATTGAGTTATCCCACATTTAAAAAATACAAAATTGGAATGTGATATTTATTGAAAGGCTCCTCCATTCAATGCTAAAAAAGTAGCCAAGAAGGTTCTCTTTTACACACATGGGGGGAGTGCAAATCCACAGTCCGTTTCACGCGTTTAACATATGAGCATGCAACCTACATATACAAATGCCATCAAAATAAGTTAGCCTAGTGCTAGCTTAGTTTTGAATTTATTTTTTTTTAATTTGGTAAAAAAGAAAGAATTTTTTTTTTTATTTATCTGCCCGACTCACAAGTAAAAAATCTGCCAGGCTTGCTGGCTCATCGGCTACCCGATTGCTTCGACAGATTTTTTCTCAAGCCTATCCATCCCAGGTTTTAACCTTCCTTCGAATTGGTTTGGCCTTTGGTCTTCGATTTTCCGATCTGACTGGCTGGATCAGTCTTGGTCTGACAACTTTGCTTTATCCAGCATTTTCTGACACAATATAAAATATCTAATCCCACAATTAAAACTTATACACTATCAAAACTTACACTATACATTGCACAACAATACCAAATTATCAACTTACCTTGAAAAGATACAAACAATGAAGCTCCATCATCAAATCCACAACTTGTCCTTGCTCTGCTCAGCTTCGACTTACCTAGTCCATGAACGTCCACACTCTCGTCATTAGTTTCCTAGACTCATCTCGTATGTACCGAACTCTTTAGCTTAACTTATTTAGTTTGCCTCATCTTCTACCGAGTCTTGTGTTCATATTTGTCTTTATATACACCAAACTCATCTATTTATCCAAACTTCTCTATCAACTCAATTATTCATTCTTCTTGTCATATAATGTCCTTTATCATTTCTATCATCTCTAATTCTGTCTTCTTTCATAGTGCCTTGCCTTTTTTTTAAGATCTAACCTCATCAACAAGGCTCATTCTTATTGAGAATGCATTTTTTTTGCAAAACTCATTCTTACCATTAAGATTCCGAATTTAAATGTCATTATAAACTCCATCCTCGAAAATCAGTCGTTTGCTTTAATAAAAATTCTTTCATCATTGTTTCTTTTTCCTCTTTAACTTATATTACAATCCATCACAACCCCCTAGCTATCCCTTCGTTCGACTATCTCAAAATGATACTAATTACTGTGAAGTCATATTCAATAGAATAATGAAGTCCTTACAATTTTTTTTTTAAGTCATTAAAATTTCTAGATAATTCTTATCGTACCCATTTCCTGTTCCATTATTTCCTCATTCATGTTGTCAAATAAAGCTAAGATCAATGCGGTTAATAAACTCTAAATGTACATATTAAGCATTAATGAGAATATGCCCTTAACTATCTAGATAAAAAATAAAAAAAAAATAAAACAACTATTCTTTATTATCGGATTAAAAGTTGTACACAGAAAACAAACAAAAACACAACACGAGTATTTGAAGGGAGAGGTATCCCAACAAAAGATACAAGGCAATCCACGCTGATCAAACTCAACTCACAACATATCTATTTATTTATTTTTTATAATAACAATATATTTAATTTTTTGGTACCACTCTTTTTTTTTTTTTTTTTAACCAACATTTATTAGCTAGCTGAGTTTGTGGTGAAATGGCTTGTTTCATACATTACATGAGATGGAATGTAGGCAGAAATTGGAAGAAAACAGCCAAAAAGATGAAACCTCCAATGAAGAGCACTGGCACAATTTCACCAGGAGAATTGGCAAAAATGGCGCAAATGTACAGTCCAATGGTGCAAGATACAGAGATGATGAGCCATGGTATGATTGGAAGTCTGCGCATAACCATTGTGATGGACGCCATTGATATGAAAAAGACAATTGTGTTAATCAACACGAGCATAGAGAATATAGTACTGTCTAAATAATTTCCGACACCTGGTAAATGAAATGCCTCAAAGAGGGTTATTGCCGCTGCAAAAGCTGGAATCAGTAAATTGCTCCTATTTTTGAATTCAGAGTCGTCTCCAGTAGAGTCCGGGGGATAAGGCTCATTATCCTGATTGGGCATTTCAATTTTAATTGGAATCCAACGGTTGTTATTATTCCCACACTCATCTTTGCGTCTTAAATCTTCTGCTTTTTCAGGAATTTCTTTTCCTACTTCGATATGTATGTTCGTCTGCATTTGTAAGAAAACAGAGCAAAGATTAATTTCATGATGCTGTGATAGATCAGATAATAAAAACAAAATTATTGTAATCCATCTCATGTTGAATAAACACGCTAATTAATCAATGATTTTGAAATCATATTGATACAAACAATTGGCTTGTAGGGTTCATATTCTTTCTTATATAAAAGTAATTTTCATATAATTTTCATTCAGATCATTATCTCAAAAACTGGCTCATCTCTCTAAGTTGGGTGTCGGAGGTCCTAGCTGGATCACTCCTGGGAGCTTCTAATCCCCTCTGTCTCCTATTTAGGTTACTAGTAGATAGACCTTTCATTTAAGCTACTAGATAAAATCTGAGCGTATCACACTTTTTTTTTTTTTTTTTTCCTTTAGCGTAAATTGGTATAAAATTCATTTGTAAATGAATTTGAAATTATTTACAAATTTTATTAAATTTTGATGAAATTTAGTTCAAACATAATTAAAAGTACAAAATTATAAATGAATCTTCGCATAAAGAGATGAATTTTTATAACCAAAATCAAATTCTAAATTTTCAATGTTAACAATTAATTAACTACTGAATATTTGTTTACTGATACAAAAAGCCAAAAGTTATAAAAGAAAATAGAAGTGCAATAAGCCAGGGAACGGGAGAATATATATGGTGCTTGCTAATGAATAATAAACATAAACAGACTTTAGAAGAAGAAGATGGAACAACAGAGAGCAAAGAAAATGTTACTCGGTCATTTTCACTCCAAATTAAAGGATGCGCAGCCACATATCGACCGATGCAGTCCGCGATAGCCATTTCTGATTTTGTGGCCCATAACTCGGCAATTTTCCGCCGTAACTTGGCAATCTCGTGCAAGCGTAAGGTTGACGATGTTAGAATTTTGAGACGATTCGTTAACTCGTTAGTCTCGTGCACCCTATACCAGAGCATTTTCTCTTGTAAAATATGAGCTGCTTCTACCAAGATGAACACAATTTTGTAGTCTCTCTTTTTTCATTCTTCTTCTCTAAAGTCAATGATGTAATTATTATAATTGTTTTTTCGAAATTTATATTAGTTATTTTAGATTATTTTGTGACGTTTTATATTAATCTACAAACGCACAGACCGCGTCAATAATCGGTTATAAAATACAACTTTACTAGCAGTTGTTTATTCGATTTGAGGGATTTCTAGGAAAGTAACCGAGAAAAATGCAAATGCAGAGTTTTGACTTTTTAACTTCTACAAGCTATTCCAACCACTTTATTTTGTTCCTTTCAATCCAGCCTCATTATTAATATTTTTCTAACTATATATAAACAGTGGTCATGGTGCCAGAAATTTTTTAACTTCTGCAATTTATCCACAGAAAAATTTATTATATAATATATATATATATATAATGCTATGTTTGGTAAAATTTGGTTTGTTAATTAATTAAGTCGTGTTGATCAATTTTTGTAGCTGCATTATCATATACATATATTCATTTTCGGACTGTGACCTAATCAGCGACTATGCCTTCTAACTTTGTTTTTTTTAATCATATACATATAACTCTAAACTTCGTGTAGTTTTCTTTCTTTTTTTTTTTTTTTCCTTTTAATTTCCTTCTTTTTACATAATAAATATTCAAAATTAAAAAAAAAAGAAATTCTTTTAAAATTAATAAATACATTAAAAGAATTGTTAATAAAATAAAATCCTTTGAGAAATATAGAAGTATGTTTGAAAATGAATAATCACATGTTTTAATTATACAATATTCATTAATAAAATTAAGTAAACTAAAATCTTAATTTTAGAATAAAATTTATAAAAAAACTGTCATCTAATATATTTTTTTTTTAAATAAAAGACACTTCTTCGAGATCATCATCATTACTCACCAACAATTGCATCACCGAAAAAAAAAAAGTTTCTATTGTTTTATAATATTGATAATAATATTTAAGTAGTATGATATGATTAAATGTCTATCACTATTTTTATAGATAATTTTTTTTATGTAAATAAGACTCTATATCTAATCCTATCTTTGTAATATTTTACACCTATAAATATGTATTATAGTCAATGAAATAACACATAAAAATTTATTCTCTCTTCTATTTTCTGTTTGCTCTATTCTCTATTATTGTTCTTTATTTTATAACACTTATAATCTTTTTAAATATAACTAAAATGTCAATTACAATAATATCCATCATAAAAGTATTATATTTAATTTCTCGCGTAAATTTCAAAAATTGTTAAATGGTTATATCCCAAAAATTGAATATGCACATATGTAATTTTTTAATAAATTAAAATTTTACCTTTTACATTCCTAAATATGTGTCATTTAAAAAAAAGGTAATGTTATCCAATCTAATACTTTTATTTTAACTTATTAACTTAATCTAATACTTTTATTTTAAATTATTAACTTAATTGATGTAGCATTATATATATAGAGAGAGAGAGGAATAATAAATAATATTCCTCCGTTTTAAATATATGGACTCTTTTTTTTTTTTTTTTAGGTCTGTCCCAATTTATACGTTATTTTCTTTTCTTGCAAATATACATGAGATGTTAATTTACTATTATGCCCCTGTTTAATATATATTTTTAGTCAATTGTTATCTCGAGTCAATAAACATTTTATCAATAATTTAAACTTTTATTTAATGTTACAGCACAGAAAAACTTGCAATTCAGCATTCTTATCACTATATTTGAAGTATTATCACTATCATTTACCATTAACATTTTTTTTTTAACCATGAGCAAGAGCAAATATGACAAAAATATGCTATTTAAAAAATTTATTTATCTATATATGCTACTTTCAAATATATTTATCCATATATGTTATTTTTTCAGTAGAGAAGGGATGGGGACCACAAAACCGAAAATTAAACTTCTGATTTTGTAGCCAAAACTGGAGCACTGCTAGTGTGTAGAAAACTGAATGTTTGCATCCAGTTTTTTGCACACATGGTAAAGAAAACCGGATGTTAAACATCTGATTTCTATTTTGCTTGCGGACAAAATAATATAAAACCGGATCTCTAAGATCTGGTTTATGTATATATTTAAGCTCCCACCATATTTCCCTTCATCATTCTGCAAATTTATTTCTCCCTTTCCGGAATCAAATTTTTTATCAATCAAATTTCTCTTTATTTTCAGTTTAGATGTATTTTTTACATTGAAAGAAGGTAAGTAATTTTTTTTTATATTTAGTAAGTAGTTTTTTTTTAAATTCATTATAAGTTTTTTAAAGTAAATATTTATTATAAGTTTATCATTTATAATGAATTTTTTTTATGGTAAGTAATTTTTTAAATATTTTTTATAAGTTTTTTAAAGCAAACATTTATTATAAGTTTATTTCTTATATTAAAAAGTGGTCATTTATAATTTTAATTGATAAATTTTTTATCAATAATATTTTGTTAATTAATAATTATTTGAAATTACAAATATGTGAACTAAATGTTTAGGTGAAATAATTTTATTTCATAAATAATAATATATGCATATCATTTAGAATGAATTTTAATTTTTAATAGATTTGATGATTTTTGTGACATAAAATTTGTTATTATGAAATAACAATTATTAAGAAATAAGTGAAATAATAATTTAACTAGTTTTATATTTATTTAAATCACATTAGTGTATAATTTTTTTAAAATTTTTGTTTGGATTTTGGAAAAACTAAACAAATACAATTTTTTCAATAATAAATTTTAAGAAATATTTATATAATTAATATATTATTAACTAAACAAATATATTATGTTTTTAAAGAAAATATTTATGGTAAGTAAATTTTTTTTAATATTTATTATAAGTTTTTTGAAGCAAATATTTATTATAAGTTTATCATTTATAATGAATTTTTATTTTTAATAGATTTGATAATTTTTGTGATATAAAATTTGTTATTATGAAATAACAATTATTAAGAAATAAGTGAAATAATAATTTAATTAATTTTATATTTATTTAAATCACATTAGTGTATAATTTTTTTTAAAATTTTTGTTTGGATTTCAGAAAAACTAGAGAAATATAATTTTTTCAATAATAAATTTTAAGAATATTTATATAATTAATATATTTTTATTAATCAAATTTCCTTTCATTTTCAGTTTAGGTGTATTTTTTACATTGAAATGAGATAAGTAATTTTTTTTTATATTTATTATATGTTTTTTAAGCAAATATTTATAGTAAGTAGTTTTTTTTACTATTTATTATAAGTTTTTTTTTAAAGCAAATAAATTTTTTTTATGGTAAGTAAATTTTTTTAATATTTTTTATAAGTTTTTTAAAGAAAATATTTATTATAAGTTTATTATTTATAATTTTAATTGATAAATTTTTTATCAATAATATTTTGTTAATTAATAATTATTTGAAATTACAAATATGTGAACTAAATGTTTAGGTGAAATAATTTTATTTTATAAATAATAATATATGTATATCATTTATAATGAATTTTTATTTTTAATAGATTTGATGATTTTTGTGATATAAAATTTGTTATTATGAAATAACAATTATTAAGAAATAAGTGAAATAATAATTTAATTAGTTTTATATTTATTTAAATCACATTAGTGTATAATTTTTTTAAAATTTTTGTTTGGATTTCAGAAAAAGTAAACAAATACAATTTTTTCAATAATAAATTTTAAGAAATATTTATATAATTAATATATTATCTCTTAAAATAAGATAATAAATAATGTTTAATTATATTAATTGTTCATAAAAAAATAATAATTAATGGCCATGACCTCTGTGTCTCCCTTGAACATGACATCAGTCTCCTCCAGTCCCACAAGGTGGAGGCCGATGGTTATGTGGTGGAGCACGTCTTGGCTGAACTATAGTAGATTGTACTTCTGGAGGCTCTTCTTCTGCAGCAGCAGCATCCTGCTCTTGTGCATCAATCTGATATGGAATAGGAGAATGTGTAAAAGTAGGTCTTGATGTAGGAAATTGTATAAAAAGCCAGTGCAATTATATTAGTTGGAGTGAAGAACCCGCCAGAATATTCAGTTTGCTATGTAGGAGTTCCACCCCACTATGCTCCTGTCTAAGGCGTGAATGCAGAAGATGGTGTTGGTACATATGGATTCGGTGGAAACAGTTCAGTTGCAAAAGGGTCATACGGAGGCTGTATATATGAAATGAACTGTGAGAATTGAGTGGAGAACTGTTCGTACAAATCATCCATAGCAGCAGGTGGCTGAGCCCCTAATGAACTACTAAACTCAAATCTAGTTGATGTGCTGGGCTGGAACCTATCATCATCAACTGTGGCATTCTACTGATTAGATTGGTGGAATTTTACTAGTCGCAATACATTAGAGAAATCAAATGTACTCGTTGAGTGCCTTTGGTTTGCACTCCGACTAGAATGTCGTCGAGCTCGTCATCCATTGGGACCTACATCTGGCTAATGATGTTCTGGAACTTCCTTTGGCTCTGGAGGTTGGCCTGTGACAATACGTTCCTCCTCAGCCAATGCATCAAACAAGGTGTGATTGATTTTATGAATTATCTGAATATCATTTGTTATACGAATTCTCTCCACAGCATCTTTCTGCAAGTAATACATTATTAATTAGATACAACATGGAAAATTGAAATAATGTGAGTTTTATATTACTGGAACAACAACTAACCGTTGTGGCAAACAAAACACCATTGTGAGATAAATATTTGATGGTGACCCTTCTATACCATTTCATATACTGAGAATGGTACTGTGGACGTATCTCTCGTGGCATATCTACACGGATTTGCTGACGTCTATCATTCCATATTGCAATCCATTGCTGATGGTGCACACGCTAATCACCAACTCCAGAATGTAAGTCAATGTTCTCAAACGCTCTAGGTTGACAAGGCTGCCTCGAAATACGTTGCCTCTGTCCAAACTGTCTCAAAACTTTATCAGGCTGGTGCCACTGGACAATGTGGAAGAATATAAGTGGGATAACTGCTTGCTATATATCTTGCCCATTATGGCAATAATCAGGGAGTGCTTCCATTATCTCGTGGTCATAGGGCTGCCATATCATCTACATTATAAAAATTTCAACATTCATTAGAATAATACATGATAAGAAATAACATATCAATAATTATGTCACTTGTGTAATCCTAATTACATACCTGCTGATCATGCATGACATCAAATTTATACCGAATAGCTAGCAAGACGTGGGTAACGACCTCAGCAACTCGTCTGGAGGTGCTCCATCTGTATATAAAATAAATGTAATTAACCATGAATATTAAATAAATTAATATAATACAAATATTATAATTCATACTCACCGTTGCCCTAGAGGGGTGTCAGCAGTTGGCATCCTCTGGTGTAGCGTGGGAGAAATTATGGAAAGTCTATCTCATGCCCATATTTGTAATAGGAATATTGGTCCTGCAATTTCAGTTGCGTCTCGATGAGCTGCCGAACATAACTCACTATACAAATATGCAAGACATGCAGGTCTCCAGCTGTATTGACCAGTACGGTCGAATTCATCTAAGAGAGGCAACCACATCAAATGGACTCGACTGTTATCGTCAGTAGTTAATAAAACTCTACCAATAAGATGGAGTATATATGCACGCACATACGCATCCATCTGAAACTCAATCGGGTCATCTGGAAGAGTGCTAAATCTTGTATTTAGCCAAGTAAATGACACTTTGTTGCCTCTAATTTACGACCCCTTTAGGGCCTAACCAAGAAGTCTCATGCATAGGTCACGTCCATTAATATGTGTAGTACTCGTCACTGTATGACCATCTATAAGTAGACCTGTCTGTATGCATACATCCTATAAGGTGATGGTCATCTCTCCATATGGAAAATGGAACGTATGTGTCTCTAGTCTCCATTTCTCTACAAGCGCAGTAATCATATGGTAGTCTAATTGAAAAAAGTTTAGTCTAGAGACACCGTAAAATCCAGTGCGATGTAATCGAGGAAGTACGCGGTCATCAATCACAAAATCATGTAATACTGACACATTACACCTACATCTCAATGGCATGCTAGCTCCCTCGTCCTCCCATACATCTCTCGATCGATGATTATCCTGCATGTCCAACAATATAGGATCGTATGGTCCAGGATATATATGATCTGCAGCTTGTCCACCCTTCATACCTGAATAGACACAAGTAATCAAATTTATCACATATGAAATAAGGATAGTGCTTTATGAAAACATGTAAAATGTAAAAATTTATCACAAATTCATAAGCAAATTAAATTACACAACTTCATATTAAAATAACTCAACAATAACATTCTTACATCTACTTCTATACGTGAAATTTTTAAATGGAAAAATTAAGGAAAAACCCAATTGTGACTCCAATTCTTTAATTTTCACTTAATTTACCTAAGGATAAAATCACTAGTCTTGAATCAGGTTGAGCTTAGGGACTAGGTTTTTAGTTTTAAATAATCACAATTTGACTTTTAAGTTTAATTCAACTTTGAAAAATTATTTTTATGAATGACATTTATAAGATGATAATTATAAATAAAATGCATGAACATGGTATGAGTGCCAAAATTAAAATGAAATATTCACAAATTACATTAATTAAAAAGAGGGAAGGAAATTGATTGGGATTTGGATTTGAGGTTTGGATTTATATTCCAAACGTGCCTACGTACCCCATTAAATGGGGATGAAAATTAACGTAGTTTGTTCCACGATTAACTGGAGGGGTTTTGGAGTTGTTTGGATTGATTGATTTGATTTGGGTTTGAGAAGAAAATGTTGATACCTTGATTTTTTATGGGCGGAGGGTTTTACCGGACCGAAATTCTGTTTTATCATAACCGAGTGATTGGATAGATTGAGAGATTAACTAATCAATTAAAATGATTAATTAACTAATTAATATGATTAAAAGGATGGATAGATTAATTAATTAAAAAGATTAATGAATTAATTTGGATGAAGGGTGAATTAAGAAAAATGATTAATTTGATTTTAAAAAAAAGTAATTAATTAATTAAAAATATTAATTAATTAATTGAGTGATTGATTTTAATTAAAAAAAGAGAGTTTTAGTTAATTAAAAAGATTAATTAACTTGGTTAGGGTGAGATAATTAATTAATTAAAAAGATTAATTAATTAATTAGAGAGTGGTTGGAGAGAGGAGAAGAGAAGAATTAGTGGATAACCATAAATACTAATTCAAAGGATGAAGAAATGAGAAGTGGAGGGAGATATTTATAGGAAAAGTGAGTAAGAGTAGTTTGGAAAGTGGAAAAGTGAAAAGACCAAAAGGATATGGCTAGAAAAATGTTGAAAAATCATATTGGGGGCATTTTAGAGACAGCAAAAAGGACAGTGGAGCCTGCGCCATCAAGGCTATTGGTGGCACCTCCGGCAAGGTAGGTAGCACGCCATGTGCCACTCAGTGGGCTATTGGCGCCGCCTAGAGCCTGGGTGGGTGTGCCGACTCAAAAGGCACTTTTCTATTCTGCCAGGTTTTGGGACTTTTGAATTAGTTTTTAGGAGTTGCAGAGCTCATAAATTTAATCGGTTAGTTTCAATTAGGTTCAAAATTAATTTTAGAACATTTTAACAGTCAGAGTGAGAGAGATTCTGGTCAATTTCAGAAAAATGTTGTTTGATATAGAAAGTTCGGTCAAGGTAGGAAAAGTGCCAGTGTTTAAAACTTAAGCATCCTCGTACTAATGTGACTGAAAGTCCATTTTTCTCTCTAGGGGCACTGCCCCTTGACCCCTGCCTGCTAATCGACTAGCGGGACTACCGTGCTGGCTCTGCGTAGCGCACTAAACTTAGTAGGTGTTAAGCTGCAGCCGAATGATGAGGTGTAAAATTAAGGGTTCACTCCAGATAACATACTGAGGGCAGGAAAATCGCTAACTATCTAAAGCAAAGCAACTCGCATATGAAAATTCTATGTGGTTGAAGCAATATGCCTTAACCCCAATTTCCTATAACTGTTTCAGTTCTGCAATCAAAGACCGTAAGAAAATATCCAACTTCTGTTTGGGATTTTTAGGTCTAGGAATCAAAATAGAAATAAACATGTACTCCTACTTTATACACATCCTTGAAGGTAAATTATATGAGGTGATTATAGTTGGCCAACATGAATCCAAACAAACTTTATGATTTTAGATCAAATAATGGATTCATACGATTGAAATGCTTCCATTTAACTGAATCTGAACAATTTTCCATCATACCCTCTTCCTCTATAAACTTAACATGACATCTTATATGCTTAGCAGTTGCTTCAGAAGCATACAGTCTGTGCAACTTTGGAGTTAAAGAAAAGTAATACTTCCTCAATGGAACTTCTTTTTTAGATGTACTTGCACCACGATGTGTATGCTTATATTTAGGACATTCTCAGAATTTACATGTTCTCAAATCACTATCATCGCCTTAACATAACATGTAATTATTTTGGCTAGAATGAATCTTCTCAATTGGAAGTCCCAAACTTTGCATCAATTTTTTTGTACTATAAAAATTCTCTACCATCGTATTATTATTTAGCAACGATTCACTATACCATTGCAAAATATCATTGTAACACCTTTAAGATAAATGATGCTCAAATTTGATATTGAGCACCCGTGCAACAGTAGATAACTTTGAATGTTTTTTGCAGCACGATCATAAATCCTTATTAGTTGTATCTAACATATGATACAACTTTTGAGAATTTAGATTCGATGTTTCATCCATCCTACTCTAATCAAAACTCGAACCAGCGACATCCATTATGATATTATGATATCTAAAGAAGGAGTATCATCAGGGTATACGTTATCAATTAACAAAGGATGTACACCTGTAGCTCAATTCTAGACCCAATTTCTTCACTGTGCATATACCATTTATAATAACCTAGAACAAAACTCCTCTGTGCAAGATGCAACTGTATTTGGTTCCAAATAACTGTGATTCTGACACTTCTTATGATTACACGGACATCTAATTTTGTTTCCATCCATAAATTCAGGCTGAGATGAGGCAAACTGAATGAAGTGGTAAAACTGAATGAAATGGTTTATGTCATCTAAGAATTCAGACCTTAATAAATCACCCTAAGTCTAGCATACCTTTAGTTTCTATCTGATCTCATGATTAATTCTTGGAAAAAGCTGAAACATTTTGGATTCAAAAAGACAAATAATAAAGTAAATTACATATTTTTTTGTTATTTTACTATTCGAATAGCTAATTCTACCCTTTTATCTTTCCTTGCCTAGTAGGTAATAATCAAACCCATTTAGAAATTCATTGCTATATAACCATATACTGAAACATTCTATATTTATGTTCCTGTAGAAATTTTGGCAGCAGCTCCCTACAGCTCTCCTAATGCATCAAAATGAAAAAGTCTAAAATAGTATATTTTTTCAATATGCAGTGAGAGAACGTATCGAGGATGATAGTTGAAATTTCTAATATAAAGTATGAAATAAAATATGTACAGCAAATTATATTAAACAATGAAAAATCTAAACTGTCTACTTTTGACAATTCAATGTCCTCTCATCATCCGATGAGCACAACACCAAACGGGCAGCTATGGTTAAGCCTATATGTATTATTAATTTTCAATGCATTATTAAGGGATTCCTATAATTAACTGTATTTTTGGGATGTTTATTTTACAATGTCCAAATATATAGTTAAAACTAAGTATAGAGCATTTATACAGAAATATAACATAAATTTATCACATTGCAGAAATTAATAAAATAAATTCCAAGAAACTCATGACATTATCAAAAATATAACATGGTGTAATCTACAAACTTCATAAATATCCATTTGAAAATTCATTTATTTTTATGACTTTTTAGAACCATAGCTAATTTTGTTATTACTAATTATTCTTTTATTAAATGGTTGCTCATTATAGTTATTTTTGCATTATTAATTTTACTATAGCTTTTATTGTTAATATTAAAATTACTTATTCTTTTATTTTACTCTTAATTAATTTTTTTATTTTTTTAATTTTTTTTATATTACCTACTTTGGTATTTAAGATTATTATTTCTTTCTTTTTTCAAAAATTTTATTACATATAACTAATTTTCAATTTTAGTTATGTTATTTTTTTATGCCTAATTTTTGGATTTTTTTTTCTAAACTATTATTAATATTCCTATTAGTTTACTGTATACTTCATTTTTTAATTTCTTTAATTTTGAATATAACCTAATTTGGTATTTAACGTTATTAATTTTTCTTTTTTAAACTATCATTGCATCTAATTTTATTTTCAATTTTAATTATATTATTTTTTTTACTGTAATTTTGCATATTTATACAATAATTTTCAACATTTTTTTCTTAACTATTAATATTAGTACTATACTAACATTACTATTATTTTCTATTTTTTATATTATTTTAAATATTACCTAACATGATTTTTTCTTTATATTGCTTATTTTATGGCTTTTAAGTTTTGTGGTTGAATATATACCATGTAATTTTTATCATGTTATTAGTTTTAGAATTTAACTTTTTTTTTTTCATTAGATCAAATTTCCTAGTACGCTTGCTTCCAATCAAGATTTTTTAAATTTATATTTTTATGCTATGTTATTCTTATTTTCATATTATGATTGTTTGTAAAGAAAGTCTCTTTAACTTTGTTTTGAAATTGAATATTTTCAGTACAATACATATAAATACATGTCTGTTGCAAAATAAACATCAAAAAATATACAAGTATTCAAAATATACAACAACGTACTTTCACGTTGGAAACATTTACATATACAAAAAGAAATAAATATTACACATGTGTATTACATAAATACCAAATTAACAATATTACACAAAATAAATAAAAATACATAAAATAAAAAAAATTGCCACATTCAACAAACAAAATTACATAAAATTTAAATAATTAAATAAAATAATTACATCAAATGAGAAAAATGAAAAATAATTAACAAATATTATACAAATTATTATATACATCCAAAATTAACACAAATACACCTAATTATCAAAAATACATAAAATTGAAAAACATAAATTTACAGAAAATAAAAAATACAGAAAATTATATAAATTCATCAATATTCACGAACATTCAAAATTTTCAAATATTCAACACATAATCAAATTTAAATACCAAACTAATTCAAATATTCAATTAATATTACAAATAATAAATTAAAAAAATAAATACTTGTAATGTTGGACAGAGAAGATTGATGACTTCAATAGCGATAGAGACGGTGACGTGGATGCCAGAAAAATTTCAACAAATAATGCAACTATAAATTCATACCAAACATACACAAGAATTCAATATCTAACACAAATAAACCCACATTCTTAAAATTAAAAACAAAAATAAAAAAATAAATACCTATAACAATCGATGACAGCGACAACGAGGCAAATGAAATGATATTGGATGGCGCAGCACTAGGCAGAGAACCCAAAGAGTGGGAGGGAAGAAGAGAGAAAAAAGAGAGTAGAGGAAGAAGAAAAAGGAACGGCTAAGTTATATGTATTATTATTTACCGACGGATTATGGATGGAATGCCACGTGGGACTAGTACAATCAGTTGGTATATAAATTGAAAATCGAGATGCTTTATTTATTTGATGACAGATTGTACTAATCCCACATGGCATTCCATCCATAATTTGTCGATAAATAACTAAATGCACGCTAACTTTTAGCACCTAAATTTTGGTTTTGATTCATCGGTAATATGTTAGTATTCCGACGGTAAATTCATGCACAATTTTTCCTACCATAAATTGTTGATGAAAATATTTTCGTCGGTATTTACCCATACTCATCCATCAGTATTCCACACTAAGTGAATGAATTTTCCTAATTTTACAGTTTGTCAGTATTCCGTCGCTGATTAATGATAGAATAGCGTCCGCCGGTAAAGTCCATTGGAAATACGGTAGTTTCTTGTAGTGAAAAAACCATTCAAATTCTACTAGCATTCTAATGACATGCTTGGAACAATCACTGTGGCAAATAAGGGCATTTGCAGGTCGATTTAATGCGGTTTTAATAGGATATTTTAATCCAATTCATAGGTTGCGGATTGAGAATTTATTAATCCAATTCAACCTATGAAAATTAAAAAAAAATCATCACAATCCAATCCAAAAATGCGGATCGAATTGTGCAGAATTTTATACACTACGCACTTTTTAATTAACAAAAATTTCTATCTATATTAAAAAAAATAAAAACATAATAATAAATTAAACAATTTACTTTTAAATTCCAATAAACAATTTATATAGCTAAAGGATTAAATGAAGAAAATAATATTTACAGAAACCACATTACAAGTCTCAACAATAAAAATAAAAAAAATAAAAAATAAAAAAACCTCTAAAACTATTTAAAAAACACTACATAAATGAAGAATTAAAAATAAGTGACTTATAGTATTTTTTTTTATTTTCATTTTAATACAGATATTAATTATCAAATAAAATGCAGTTTACTTTATATATATATATATATATATATATATATATATATATATATATATATATATATATATATATATATATATATATATATATATAATGAAAACAAAAATATTATTAAAAGTATTAAAAATATATTTAAATATATAATTTCAGTTTTTTTGGTTGGTTCAATTTTTCAACCTCTAAAACCAAAATTACCTAAAATCCCAAACCGAATACCTAATAACTGAACATAACATATAATCGGCTTGGTTTGAAAATTCGGTCCGATTTGGTTTAACAGAATAACTTTTCAAAGGTTTTCAATTGTGCTTGTTAAAACGAATTAGTCGATGACAACTCCATTTTTATATAATTTTAAATTTTGATTTTTCGTCATTCGTATTGCAGCATTTACAAACGTTGTGATACCAACCACAGTTTTTCTAACATTTAATTTTTGTCATTAATCCATTGGTAAATTGGAATACTGATGAAAAATATATGATTACTGACAGAATATTCTTTTCGTCAATAATCTATCGATAAATTGGATTACCGATGGAATATTCTGTCGATAATTTGAATTTTTCTGATAGTGATATATGTTTTGATATCGATGTTAGATAAATATATTATACTCAATAAGATAATAGAGTTACCTTATAGTGGATGCAAGTGACTCGAGTTTTGATTTATGATCTATGAATATGGTAAACAATTTATCTTCACACAAATTAGGAATGAGTACGTCAGGAGACAGAGATTGTTATAAGAGTCTCTTTAAAAATCCACACTATCATTATATAAATACACACAAGTGGTATTTTCCTTAAAGAGCCATCAACTGTTTTTCACATACATACTGCTCAAGTCAAGAGAGTTATATTTTGTGTATATATATCTCCACTTAATAAGATATTAGGGCTAGGAAACTAACAGTGGTGATCTAAGCAATCTAACCAACAACAAAGTTAATTTTGTCATATTAGCAATGTTGTTAGGCATGGGTTAGTCTGAGTGTTTTAGTAATCTAAGTATGGCTTGGGTATGGCCAAAAGTATGTTGTGCTTTGTGTCTTTATCCCTATAAAATGGAGGCTGCTAGAGCATGAATGCAAAAAAAGTGTATTGAAAAGGAAGAGAGAGAAGAAAATGAGAAAGAAAAGAAAGAAAAAATGTTTTTATTTTTAGAGTTAATGTTTTCATTTTCTGCTGCAATTTCTTTTTGTTTTTATTACAAATCTTTTGTTTAATGTTATTCTTTTTTTCCCCTCAAACCCAACAGTGGTATCGAAGCTCCAATGCTCCTTGAGGGGCCTATTTATGTTTTAAAAAAATCATTTTCAAAGTCTTTGGTTTGAGATGAAGCATATCATTTGTTAAGTTCATGTCTCTATGTTTTGCATTTTAAACTCATGTCTTTGGAAAAGAAAAAAATGCTACCATGTTCTTTGCAAAAAATGAAAATTGCCTCCAAAATATCTTTGAAAGAATGTTATCAAAATGACATCCTATTATGCTCTGTTTTCTCAAGAAAAGAAAGTTGCAGTGTTTTCATGAGTTGTTAAGAATAAGATTTTTGAAGGGAACAACATGTCCTGAAACTTAAATGTTTAACAACTGAAGATTAAACATGATCTTTGAAGGGATCTTAGCAAGTCTTTCAAACTACATAATTTGATGAAAACCAACACATCTTAAAACTGAAAATTTCATGGAAACCTTCATATATTTAAGTTAAAAATATGATGAAGACCTTTAAGTCTTTAAATTGAAATTTGATGAAAATTTGGGAGGACCTAGATCATATCCTTAAACTACATGCAACCTATAGTAAGTCAAAAAACTATTGAAATTGTTAGTTTGCTGAGAAGATTTTTGTTTTAACGTCTTCTTTTCCTAAATCCAACAAGAGGGAATAAATAAACAAAACTTATCCTAAACTAAATAAATTAAATAACTAATAATTATTTATTTATTTCCACATGGACTTTATTCCACAAAAACAATGCATGGTAGCAAATGAATGAGAAAATCTTCCTTGAAATCGGTAAAGAGCTAGTTGCTAAGCGAGATGAAGTCTATGAATTTATAAAAAAACAAAAAAAATAAATGTTTGAGCCTAAAATTAGCAGCCAGGCCTAGCCCATTAATTATAAACCACGTGATTTAAATTTAATTAGTGGAGATGGAAGTGGGGAGTTGAAAAATTAAAAGTGGTATGGGATGAGGGCAGTTACTCAGTGAAAATGGGTAGTTATCTGAGAAAATAAAAAGGAAAAAGACCTAAAAAAAAATGGAGACTGAAAAAAAAAGAAAAAAGACCACAACAAAATTAGAATTTCTCAAGCAATTTTTTTTTTTATTTTCATAGCTTATTTTCAGCATTTGCTTCTTAATCTACTGTTAAAATTTCAATTTCCATGTTTTTATCAATATTTTCCTTTAATGCAATTCTCATTTCAATCTACTGTTATAAATCCCCTAATTTCCAATTCTCATAAATTTCTAATTTTATTTATTGGCATTTGTTGAATCTAAGTGGATTGTGGCTAAGGAAACTTGGGGATCCACAATTCAATATGATTTTAGAAGTCAATAGGCACAAAAATTTTGGTTTGCGTACCTTACATGAGTGGCACGCTCAAATTCTCAAAAAATCATCAACATAATTTTGGCACGCTTGGTGGGACGAGTTCAAAATGCCAAGAAAGAATAATGGAAAAGAAACCCAGGTGTCTCAGGATGCCAATGTCGCTGCTGATGAAGCAGGACAAGAAGGATATGTTCCCCACATAGTGGAACAAATTGAGAGGAATTTAGTGCCTCAGGAAGGTCAGCACCACAATGAGGCACTCGTCAATAAAGCGAGATCTGCTATTGGACAAGGTGATAGACTTCTGATTACAAACAACATTGACACTAACTTGCAGTTGTTGGCCGAGCAAATGAGGCTACACTGCGAAAATCAAAAGAATATGATGGAGACTTAGATGAAAGTTGCTAAGGAACAAGCTAAAGCTCTGCAGAGTATAACTTCCATGTTAGCCAATTTGGCAGAGAAAGTGAATTCAAATATAAAGCTGAGTGTAGGCCAGAATGTTGCACCAAAACTTGCAAAATAAAATACTATTGAGAAGAATAAGGGGGATCTTCTACTGGTTCTTTAGAAGGGATTAGCAATCAAGGCACTGTGGCCTCCTAGATGGTGCATGATGAATTGTACCTTCCACCACACAGGAGGGAGGAGAATGTTATCCCTAGAGGTACTCCGCTTAATGGCCACTACAATGGCAGGCCAGGAGTTCTTCAACAAGTTTTTGCTAACACAAACCCTGTTAATCAACCTATGCTGTATGAACCTAATGATGGACTACTTTTTCAAGGAGGCCCGGGGGGATTTGGGGGCATGGTTCAAAGAGGAGGTAACAGGGAAAATCAAAATGTCCCTCTCAAGCAAATGTTTCCAGTACCTTAAGTTGACAGAGATGCATTGAGAGAAGCTGTGCAAGAGTTGTATGGCCCTGGATTGAGACAAGTGGGCAGACCAAAATTCTATAAACCATACCCATAAGCTATTGACAGGGAGAACACTTACCCAAGAGGATACAAAATTTCAGATTTTGCCTTGTTTTCAGGAAAGAATGGTCAATCAACCCTAGAGCATGTGGCCAGATTCACTATATAGTGCGATGAATTGGCTAATTTTAAGCTTAGACTTTTTCCTAATTCTTTGATAGGTATGGCATTTACCTAGTATGCCATCTTGCCCAGAAATTCCATCATGAATTGCCAGGAGATGGAAAGACAATTCCATACACAATTCTTCAGGGTAGAACCATAAGTCTGCATTGCAGAATTGTCAAGGATAACCCAAAGAGCTGGAGAATCAACATATTAGTATATTGCTAGATTCAAAAAAATGAGAAATCGCTGCAAGATTTATCTCTCTGAAATAAAGTTTGTGAAGATGGCTTAGAGGGGGCTGGATATTGAACTTCATAAGAAATTTCAGGGAATGGAGTTTCAGGATTTTTATGAGTTAGCGGCAAAGGTTGTAGAATATGAAGAGCTCTTAAGGGAAGAAAATCACAAGAAGAGGTCCAGTATGGGGACGTATTACCAGGAGTTGAATGGAGAGGTGGCAGTGCCTGATTTAGCTATTAATGGATCATGTGTGTGTCCTTCATTAATGAAGAAAATTCCAAATGCATGGAAAAAAGCTCATGCTACAAATGCTGCTCCTCAATACACATTTGAAGTGTCAAAAATAAAGGAAATTTTTTATTTCTTGCTCAAGGAAAATTTTATCAAATTGCCTTCAGATCACAAATAGCCATCATCTGAGGAACTGAAGGGAAAAGACTACTGTAAGTTCCACAATTCATTCAATCATACTACTAATAGCTGTTGGTCTTTTAGGAATTTGGTTCAAGATAGGATCAACAAAGGAATTATGAAGTTCCCTGAAAAGGAGGCAATGTTGATAGATGAGGACCCTTTTCCTCCTGTGGCACCCATTAATGCAGCTACTTTTGACCTGAGAACTTTCCTCAATTTGAAAGTTTAAGAGAAAAGGAGGAAGGAAGCAGAGATCAAGCCTAGCAAAGTGTATCAGAAAGTCTAGGTTCCTAAGAGGGCTTTGATAGAAAAGCAGGAGATGAAGATAGAGAAGTGATTGCTTGCATATACCTCAGAAACATGTTGCTCCTGTACCTAAGTTTCAGAGAAATCAACCAAGGTTTGTCACACCTCTAATTGTATTGCCAAGCAATCAATAGCACAGGGTTCAACACAAAAAGTTCCCTCAATCTTTGACCAAAACCCAGAAGAGGAGATTGTTAAGGCAAAAAACTGTAGAAAGATGGAAGAAAGAGGCAGAAAGTCAAAAAATGCAGAATGCACCGAAGTCTAAATTTGTGAGGATGTGGATTTCATAGATGATGAAGATGATTTGTTGTCTTTTGTAGGAAGCTCAAAGGAAATTCCTTAGGATGAGGATGCTGAATCCATGGTAGAAGGGACTTTTATGGTTGGAAGGATTCCTATTCCATTTGGATGTGCTATAGCTTCTATCACTTTGCCTTTTATCTTTAAGTCAAAGAAAGCTAAAGAAGAGGACGTGATCAAAATTATTAGAGAGAAGAAAGAGAATCAAGGCACATCATTTGTGGAACAGGAGGGGAAAAGTAGAATCACCATTCAAGCTACTAATCCAAACAAACCAAAAAGAGTAAGTTTTAATAAGCCATCTGTGGAAATGACCAAGCACATTAGGCCACTGTATGTGAAAGCTCACATGAATGGGAGGCCAGTATCTAGAGTATTGGTTGACAATTAGTCGGTGGTAAATGTATTGCCACTTAGGATGCTGAGTGTTTTGGGAAGAACAGAAGACAACTTGATATCACCAGAAGTGTCAATGTCTGAATTCACAGGGGAGATAACTATGACACTTGGTGTTTTACCTATTGAGATTACTATTGGTAGTAAAAATTCCCTGTCAGCTTTCTTAGTTGTTAATTCATCTACAAGTTATAATGTTTTGCTAGGGAGAGATTGGATACATGCCAACTGGTGTGTACCATCTTCCTTTCACCAGTTTCTGTTGTTTTGGAAAGGTGATGATGTAGAGGTGGTGTGGGCAGATAGATAGGCTTTTTCAACTTACAGTGATTCAGTTGAGGCCAGGTATTATGACATGGATTTTGGCCAATTAAGTTTACAGGAAGAAGTAAAAAGGGAGATCCAAAAGCCATTTATATGACAAAAGAAGAAGTTGCACAATAAGCCAAAAGTCTCCTGAAATCAACAACCATTGTGCCATACCGACCAATGTCTCAACCTATCATAGAAGAAATTCCATAATCAATTACACCAATGATGAATTGGCGGCAGCTGCAGCCGCGGTGTTCAAGGTGTACGTGCAAAAAACATTTGATAAATTGGAACTAGAAAGATTTCTAAAAATTAATAGAGTAGAAGTTATCTTTGAAGAGGAACCAGCAGATGATGTTGAAGAAGTTCAACTTGAGGATTTGAAAGAAGATTGCACCAAACTAGAAAATGTACAGCATCAAGTATCTGACCCTATGGAGGAAATTAATTTAGGCTCTCCAGAAGAACCAAAGGTAACATATGTCAGTACTTTATTGTCTAAAGAACTAAAAGCTAAAATAGTAAAAGTTCTTTAGGAGTTTAAAGATTACTTTGCATGGAGTTATGAAGATATGCCAGGGTTGAGCAGGAGCTTAGTTGAGCACGTTTGCCCATTAAAGCTAAGTTTCGCCCATTCCAACAGCCAGCTAGAAGAATATCCAAAGAGATTGAATTGAAAGTAAAAAAAGTGATCGAAAAACTTTTGAAAGTTGGCTTTATTAGGCCTGCAAGGTATGTTCAATAGTTGTCTAATATTATTCCTGTGATGAAAAAGAATGGTAAATTGCGAGTATGTGTAGATTTTTGAGATTTGAATGCTGCTACTCCAAAAGATATGTATGTGATGCCTATTGCAGATATGTTAGTAGATGCAGCAGCCAAGAATGAACTTCTTTCATTCACGGATGGTTTCTCAGGTTATAATCAAATACTGATTGATGCTGATGATGTGCATAAAACTACTTTCAAGTGTCCAGGGTCAATAGGAACTTTCAAATGGCTCGTTATGCCCTTTGGTTTGAAAAATGCATGTGCTACATACCAAAGGGCAATGAATGCCATTTTTCATGACATGATAGGCCATCACCTAGAAGTTTATATTGATGATATAGTGGTGAAATCTAAGATGGCCAGAGACCATGTGGAGCATTTGAGAAGGAGTTTCCAAAGGATAAGGGAGCATAATCTAAAGCTTAATCCTTTGAAATGTGCATTTGGGGTTCAGGCAGGGAATTTTTTGGGTTTTTTGGTACATCAAAGGGGAGTAGAAGTGGACAAAAATAAGGCTAAAGCGATCATTGAAGCTAAAACCCCACAGAATAAGAAAGAGCTCTAATGGTTTTAAAGAGCTCCAATGGTTTTTAGGCCAGGTGAATTACTTGAGAAGGTTTATTTCTAATCTGGCTGGAAAAACTAGAATATTTTCAGATTTGTTGAAACTTAAGTAGGTAGAAGAGTTTATATGGGAGGAAAGGCACCAGCTGGCTTTTGATAAGATCAAGGACTATTTGTCTAAGTTGCCAGTATTAATGCCTCCAAGACAAGGAGTACCCCTCAAGTTGTATATTTCAGCCGCACAAGAGTCTATAGGATGTCTTTTAGCTCAGAATAACCATGGAGGACATAAACATGCTGTGTATTATTTAAGCATAACTTTGGTGCCTATAGAAGTAAAGTACTCATCTATGAAGAAATTGTGTTTGGCACTTTATTTCGTATGCACCAAGTTGAGACATTATTTGATCAAACACATGGTATATGTGGTGTCTCAGACCGATTTGATGAAGTATATGCTAAATAGACCTCTAATAATAGGAAGAACTAGTAAATGGTCTCTAGCACTAATGGAATTTACATTAATCTATTTTCCTCAAAAATTTGTGAAGGGTCAAGTGCTGGCAGATTTTTTAGCAGATCATCCATCCTTATGCATTCAAGAAACTAGAGAACCAGACTTGTAGATATATGGAATTGAGGTTAAACTTTGGATACTAAGGTTTGATAGATCTAGTACAGAGGATTCAGCTGGAGCAGGAGTGGTGATCACTTCACCTAATGGGACAAGAGCAGCTTTGTCTTTCAAGTTGAGTTTTAAATGTACCAACAACCAAGCTAAATATAAAGCGTTGGTAATTGGTCTAGAGATGTTGCAAGAACTAAGGGCTAAGAAAGTCTTGATTGTTGAAGATTCACAGTTAGATTTAAAGTAGTTGTCAAGAGAATATAAATGTAACAGTTTATTTTTAGCTCCTTATTTTACAGCAGCTGTTTAGATACTGAAGTCATTAAAAGAAGTATCTTTTATACATGTCCCTAAAGAAGAGAATTGGGAGGCGGACGAGCTAACGCAAGTTGCTTCTAAAATAAAGATGAGTTAGGAATTAATGCACAAGATGATTATGATTGAAAAAAGAATGCATCCATCAATTATAGAAAGAGGTATTACAGTTGATTCTTTAAATATAGGGATTAGTATGAAAGATGATTGGCGAAGTGAATTGATGAAGTATTTGGATTGCCCTGGAAGGAGAACTCCATTCAAGATAAAAATAATAGCTCAGAATTTCATATTATGGGAAGGTGAACTGCACAAGAAAGTTTTTAATGGATTGCTATTAAGGTGCCTTGGAATTGTAGAAGTAATGGAAGTTATGAAGCAAGTGTATAAAGGAATTTATGGTGCTCATCAAGCTGGGATCAAAATGAGGTGGTTGATAAGGAGACATGGCTATTATTGGCCATCGATCCTAAAAGATTGCATCAACTATGCAAAGGGGTGCCAACAATGTCAGAAGTATGGAAGTATTCAAAGGGTGCTTGTTGTTGAACTCCATTCAATTATCAAACCATGGCCATTTAGAGGTTGGGCAATTGACTTGACAGGAAAGATCCATCCAGCATCATCTAAAGGACATAGTTTCATTATTGTTGCCATTGACTATTTCACAAAACGGATTGAAGCTATTCCTATGAAAAAGGTGGAACAAAGGGATGTGATTCAATTCATTAAGGATTATATTATACACAGATTTGGTATTCCTGAGTCAATCACTACTGACCATGGCACCATGTTCACTAGAGAGGATGTTAAAGATTTTATGAAGGATTATGGAATAAACTCGCCAGATCAACCCCTTTCTATGCACAGGTCAATGGGCAGGCTGAGACTTCAAACAAGGTACTGATAGGGATCCTAGAGAAAATGCTAGAAGATAATCCCAGGGATTGGCATCAAATTTTATCTGAGACATTGTGGGCGTATTGAGTGTCAAAAAGGAGTTCTACAGGGATAAGCCCTTTTACTCTGACATATAGGCATGATGCAGTAATTCCATTAGAAGTGGTAGTGCCATCCCTGAGAGTTGCAAGGCAAAATGGGCTGACTCCAGAAGAATATAATGAGGCAATGCAGATGGAGCTGGAGCAACTTGATGAAGAAAGGTTACCAACTTTAAACAACTTGATTGTTCAAAAGAAGAAAATCTCTAGATCCTATAATAAAAGGGTGAGAAGAAAGAATTTTGAAGAGGGAGAATTAGTTTGGAAGATGATACTCCCTATAGGGTATAAAGACAGGGAATTTGGGAAATGGTCGCCAAATTGGGAGGGTCCCTTCAGAATTTATAAAGTTTTGGAAGGCAATTATTATTAGCTGTCTAACTTAGAAGGAGAACCTCATAAAAGATACATTAATGGAAAGTACTTATAGAGATATTTTCCCACTATATGGGAAATGTTGGAAAAAGAATGAGAAAGTTGACTAACCCAACGGTCAGTAGATTAGGTCAATATTATGAAAGAATGGTTTGACCTAATGTAAAGGCCAATCATATGGCTATTTATTTTGTATTTTTTATTTCCTATGTAAGTAGGCTGTATAGCCACTTAAAATTCAGAAGTAATAAAAGAAGTACTCTTGTTGGCCACTTTGTTTAAAAATGAATTTTAAGATTTTTTTTAACAATTATTCTAATCATAATTCAGCCATTAATTGATAGAACAATAATCTATAGAAAACCTGATGCAAAAATATGGTTGTAAGTGAGTCCGTGCTAGTGTCGGGTGATGCATGGCTATATGATGCAATGATATAACTGTAAGTGGATCTGTGATGGTGGAAAGTGATGCATAGCTGCATGGTAAAGGAGGCTCAACCTCAGTATCAAACCAAATCCAAAAATCAATCATGGAGGGTCAGCCTTAGTCAGTCAAACATCAAAATTCATTCAAAAATCCAACAAAAACCACAACCAATATTTTTTTAAGCATAATTCATATAGTCCACAAAAACATGATTGTCAAAGTTCAAAGTAGTAATAGCCATATCACAAAAGCATTGTCTTAGTTCTGAAGTACAAAGGTAACTAATAGATTATATTTTCTAAAGTAGTTACCTAAATATTAAACTTGTCAGACAGTGGGGCTTGCATCTCAATCTATCTCTGACAATGAGCATCCCTAGCATGTTGAATGGCTTCTAAGTCTTGATTGTCGATTTGGACCAAAGGATACTCATTCTTCAGGGCCAATCCTTCTATACAGACTTGGTCAGCAATAGTATCACATTCTGATTGCACTTTCTTGCCTTCACTTAGTAACTCTTTGAGGTGATTTTCTCTAGCTAGTACTTCTGCTTTCAGTTGCTAGAGGGCATCATATTCAGTTTGGTATGAAGCCAAAAGGGATTGAAGATCGGATTGTAGTTAGGCTGCTTGCATCACCAATGAGTCATAGTCTTATTTACGAGCAAAGAAAGAACGAAGTTTCTCAGATAGACTCATAATAGAAGAACTGTGGGTTTTGGGACCACTAAACATGGACTTCACCTCTAATAAAAGTTTGCCAAACAAAGCAACTTCTTCTGATGTGTTTGAAGTAGCTTGAAGGATAAAGAGAGTGGATTATACCACTACATGTTAGTCTTCATCGAGGCTTAGTAAATCCAAACCCATCAAGTGTTGAATATTGGTCTTGGCATATCTAATGGAAGCCTTAGATGATAATGAAGTTGCATAACTAGTACCAGAGGATGCCTGTGTCAAAAAAGAAAAGTCTAAGCCACCTAGAGGATCATGATGACACGAGGGAGGAATGCTGAAGACCTGCATTTTAAAAATGAATTAATATATGGACTCGTAAAAAATTTCAACAAATAAAAAAGAAAGTTACCTCGAAAAGAGAAGGGATAACAGGTTCCTTGCTAAGAGATGGTTCTTGTGTCGTGGTACCACTAGTATCCTTAAAAGAATCACGATGAGAAACAGGAGATGAATGGGCAAGTGGTGGTGGAGATGTATGAAAACCCTTAGATGTAAAAGAATAGTATGTGGGATATGATACATCATTGCATCAATGGATTCTTCTATCTCTTCCTCATCATCATCATCACTTTTAGAGGAAGGGGAGTTAGAAACTTCCACAGGGGCTTGTGGTGTATTGGAAAACTTGCTTTTGAGCTGTGTTCTGTTAGATCTCCTTAGGCTAGTAGCCACGGGTGGTTTGGCTGGTTTGATTTTTTTGGCCTTTTTTGGAGCAGGCACATTGATTGTCTTCACTTTCTGCACCTTAGATGGGGTTTTATCTTTGACAATGGCACATATTTCCTTTTGCCTTTTCTTAGATGTGGAAGAAGGCGGAGGGGAAGACATTTTTGCAAAACAAAAAAAATATATAAAAAAAAAATCAGAAGTATGAAGTAGGCTAATAAGCCACTAATTTAAAAAAAAAATGAAAATGAGCTTACGAATTATCAGTTCTTCTAGTGAATAAGGAATAAGCTCCTTGAAGATCTTGGGCCACTAAGTAATAAAGCTGATCCTCTCTTGATTAGGGAACTCCAGGAGAGAGCAATAGAAAGAATAGTCCTTGTAAGCTAAGGCCTCAATAGAAGTTTTTGTCAAAACATCTTGTGGCAAAGAAAGATATCGAATATCTAAAGAGGGAATAAGTTGAGCCAAACCAAATTGCCTACTCCACAAATAAGGTAAGTATTTGTACACCTTAGGAGGACCAGCAGAAGGGACATTAGAAAAAGATAGAGAACCACCAACTATGAGAAGTTTATTTGAAGAAAAAGCATAAAAAAGTTGAGTTCGGTAGGCTTGCAGGTCATTAGAGTCATATGAGAAATAATGAAGCCACCAAGGACCATAATGTTGATTTTTATAGATAATAGACCACAGATCTAATTATTCAGGGGTCCGTATATACAAAGAATAGAAAAAACTAAAACAATCCACAGATCCTAAAAAGCCTTTGCAAGACATGAGTTGTTGACCCAGTGGTTGAAGGTGAGAAGTGGACAAGTCATTACATCGTAATTCTAGAAAATAGGCCAACAACCATATTTGAACTACCCACAGGCTACCACCGAATTTGGAAAAAAGGTCATCAGTGGTGTATTTATGTAAAGCATGGAAAGTGGCGGCTAGAAGCATAGTGCCTAAAGCAAAAGATTTACCTGCAGTAAGAGCTTTGGCTAAGGGCAAATAGTCCATTGCTGGTTTACCAGAAGCTGGATAGAAGATCATCCTATAGACCAGAACCCAAAGAAACTCAATGTGTTCTTCCAAGGTAATTTTTGCTACAGAATCACACCATCTTTTGATGACCCCAGAATAAGAACTTTGATTAGTAGAAGCAAAAGAATGTGGTGGTAAGGAAGGATCCTCAGGGTCAATTAAATAAGGGATGTCTTTACTTAAGATTGGAAGACTGGAATAAGATGTCCTTTAAGGTTATGGAGGTTAAACCAAATGGAAAAACAAAGGAGTAAAGTGAAGGTGATCAAAACCTTAAAGCAGCACATA
The DNA here is from genome assembly GCA_947687605.1 of Reutealis trisperma. Classification (NCBI taxonomy): domain Eukaryota; kingdom Viridiplantae; phylum Streptophyta; class Magnoliopsida; order Malpighiales; family Euphorbiaceae; genus Reutealis; species Reutealis trisperma. The sequence goes on along the minus strand of CANTUT010000421.1, from coordinate 365,432 downwards.
AGAGATTAATTTCCATGATCATCAGGGGTAACAAGGCCACCTGAAGCCGAGGAAGATGGTAGATCCATAGCCATAACTGCAGAAGAAAAAAGAGCATCAATATAATTTAGGAGCAAAGGAGATTGAGGTACCATTTTAATTCATTTGACTAGAACATGAATTACCTTATGTTGAGCTAGATGGAGTCAAAGTGGTCAATTGACCACAAATGTGTTGCAAAAATGAGGGTCAACTTTGGTAATATAAGATAGACTTCAAATATTAAGCTGAAATATTCTTTCAATTTTTGGCCAGATAAGCTCATATTGCCATGCGCCCAAATAATAGAGTGTCAAGATATATGCTAATGACATGGTTATGGTGCATTAGAAGATATTAGAGTATGGCAAAATGAGATTTTGGCAAAATAAACAAGTGCCAAATTTTTTTTTTTTTTTTTTTTTTTTATAGAGAAGATTGCCTTGTTTAGTTAGGTGAGGGAGAAATGTCAATTATTTCCATTTGAATAAAAATACAAAAAGAGATTGCTTTTTAGTTGGTGAGCATCAAGGGAAATATCAAGCCGATAATTTGTCAAATCTTTTACCCTTTGGATCCCAACCTTTTAATCCAAAATTGGTAATTAACCTTGAAATTTTATTTGAATTATGGTTTATTGATTCAAGACCATTCTCATGATTATGGTTCTCTCAATCCAAATTAACCAAAGTATGGGTATTTGTTATATATATATATATTTTTTAGGCCAAATTATGGCTTTAATTGGTTTTATTTGGGTCTATTATAAATTTTTATCAAGGTAGTGAATTGAAGCCAAAATATGGCTATAAAGTTCATAATCATTAGACCTTTGCCAATGTAGTCAAGTTTTTTGTCAAAGAGATTTACCATGTCCCAAAAATTGTGTAATTGGCATCTTTCATTCCCAAATTACCTTTGTAATCCCAATTTCACCATGTTCATTGAGGAGGCCAATATATGGTTTTGCCTACCCTATGATAAATTCAAAATAAATTCCCCAAATTTTATGAAGCTTGAATTTATTGTTCTTTGGTTTTCCTATCAAGCGATACAGTCAAACATAAGAGCCAAGAACATTAAGCCAATTTCAAATTTTGATTTGATTCTTATAAGAGTGTCATTTTGTCTATTTATGGCTCATTTATAAGTAAATATTGGCAATTTAGGTAGGTAAATTAAGTGCATTATCAAAGAAATTTGCCAATTTTTATTATAGCAAAACATTAAAGAAAAACCAAAGAATAGCCAAAAAATGGCTATATGTGTTGAAAGGTACAATCATCAATATATCAAGACTCAAAAATCCCAAAAGAAAAACACATTCCTCAATCAATCTATTTCCTCCTCCAAAGAGTACCAATTCAATCCACCCAATTTAAACCACTTTTCAAGTTCAAGTTCATTCTCCAATTCATTTAATTCATACCAAATTCATCAATTACTAGAGTAAGAAATCAAAAAATAAATTACCTTTCTTGAACCGTTTTCTTTGATACAATCACAAATATTGGTGAAGATTAGGAGTTGATGGAGAAAAGCTTCTTGATGATGATGAAATTGTTAGTGAAGGTGGAAGAGAAATTGAGTATTTTTCCCAACAATTAGGCTTAAAATCACCTGCAAGTTCAATTTCCTTTGCATAAAAATCAAAATTGCAATTTCAAATTTAAAAAAAAAAAAAGAGAGAGAGAGACAAACCTGATGAAATGGTGAGATCCAAACCAACCTGAGCTGCTGGTTGAGTGACAAAAATGGCAGCAGCTCGAGTTGGGAAGTTCAAAAACATAGTAGATTTGCTGGAACGAGTCAACAGCAGCAAATTTGAGTTGGGAGCAACGATGGCTATCTGAGCTGGAGACAACGACGCACGGTCGGGTAATTGCAACAAGCAATTTGCTGGGATGGTAAATGGCGATGCTGGCGAGGGAGAAGGGGAGCTGACCATCAGAGTGTGAGCAGAGGCGACTAGTGCTTCTAGTTGTGAGCAAGGAGCAACGCCCGTCGGCCTGGAGAAATCAAACGGTGAAATGGCAAAGGAGCTGAACGACGCAAATCCGGTGAAGACGCTGCTGACCGGTTCACGTGTTGGGTTTGTCCTTCTGCTGGGCAGTTCACGTGTTGCTGGGTTGTAGAGTTTAGGGAATGGAATGGGTTTAAAAAACCAAAAGGTAAAATGGGTGGGTAAAATCCAAAATCTGAGCTAAAATTTGTTGGGGATTGTGAGGACTCTGAAGAAAAAGATTTGGATTAAGAAATTTGTGCTGATTAATAATATTTTGAATTATCACCTGGGGTAAAAGAGGTTTGCAGTGAAATGGGGAGATGAAAGGCTGGAGGTTTGAATAAACTGTGTTTCTAAAAGTAGTAATTAGAAGAGTTAGAAGATAAAACAACTAAGGAATCAAAAGTGTTTGAATTGTGTTGAAGCTCTAACTCCCTAGTTAGCTCTAAATTTAGTATTTTGTTTTCTCTTTTCCACCACCAGTCATCACCAGGAGAAAATTGAATATTGGGCCTAGAACAAATGAGTAATTAAGAGGGGGGTTAGCTTTTATATATGATTTTGGGCCTTAAAGCCAAAATATATATAAAAGAGGCAATTGTTTGTGCCCAAAATTAGCAGCCAGGCCTAGTCCATTAATTATAAACTACGTGATTTGAATTTAATTAGTGGATATGGAAGTGGGGAGTTGAAAAATTAGAAGTGGTATGGGATGAGGGCAGTTACTCAGTGGAAATCGGTGGTTATCTAAGGAAATAAAAAGGAAAAAGACCCAAAAAAAAATAGAGACCGAAAAAAAAAAAGAAAAAGATAAAAGACTACAACAAAATCAGAATTTCTTAAGCAATTTTCTTTATTTTCATAGCTTATTTCCAGCATTTGCTTTTTAATCTATTGTTAAAATTTCAATTTCTATGTTTTTATCAACATTTCCCTTTAATGCAATTTTCTCATTTCAATCTACTGTTATAAATTCTCTAATTTCCTATTCTCATAAATTTTCAATTTTATTTACTGGCATTTATTGAATCTAAGTGAACTGTGACTAAGGAAACTTAGGGGTCCACAATTCAATATGATTTTAGAAGTCAATAGGTGCAAAAATTTTGGTTTGCGTACTTTACACGCGTGGCACGCTCGAATTCTCAAAAAATCATCAACAATAAAAAAGTCAACAAGGAAAAGAAATCAGATTTAGGCTTTTGTCATTAAAAAATGATTATGAATGTGGTGAAAAAATACAAGGAGAACAACCCAAATCAACACGTTGTTATTATTATTATTATTATTATTATTATTATTATTATTTTACTGAAAATGAAAAATTGAAAACGAAATGATACCTTACGCAGCCTTAATTAAGTGGTTAATTAAAAAATTTGTATAAAAACATTGCAAATATATATCGTAGTATAAGAAGAAAAGATTGACTGACTCTGATGATTATATATATATATATATATATATATATATATATATATATATATATATATCTTAACATTGTCAAAGACTTAAATGCATATATTTTCTGGATAATAGATCTCACACACCAAGGTATAATTTAATGGTTAGTGCATATACGGTCTAAGTAATATCTAAATTCGATTTTTCCCTCGCTTGCTTAAAAAAAAAATTATCAAATACTACTTACTTGACGTCTATATGATATAAGATTTCTTACGTGACATTCACATGGATTTATAACCATTTGTCATTTGGATACTACGTCAACAATTTTATGCCACGTGCATATATGATACATCAATAATTATTGATGCTACATGGACGCTACATCAGTGTCTTTTAATAGCATTAAGATTATATATTTAAAGTATTAATAATAAAAACTTCATACTTTATTTTATAAAAAAAATAACCCCTAAAACAAAAATGATTGCAACCACTTTTTTTTTTTTTTTTCCAAAAATGAATGACAACAATCCTGCAAGAGAAGTTTCCAACGAACAATTTTGCTAACTAATTAAACAACACGACAAAAGCCCAAAATTATCATCCAACCACATAAAAGTTATTAAATTTAAAAATACATATATGTAAATATAACAAGTATGTTTATTTTTGACATCCCATGCACAAATAATCATTCATACAAAGACAATCATTTTACATATATCAAATCCCCAAGCAAAATGTGTATAAAGTTTAAGAAAAGTGAAAGAATAAGTGGCCCTACTTATTGGTTTGGGGCGCGAAACAATGGGAAGTCGTCACATAATCTCAGCTCGCTGCATCACCCGCATCGAACTCCGATTGACACAAAGGAAATAAGGACTCTGAAAAAAAAAAAAATCATAAATTTTAACTAATTGTCCATAAACTATCTAAGCATATGTTTAAAAAGTCGAATATAAGCCAAAAGTTTTAATATTATTAATTAAAAATTTTTGAAATTTTCCATGCATGCGAACCATTTCTAACATTACTATTTTTTTTTTTTCAATCTCCTATTCTTAATTAAATTATGAGCTAACAGCATAATAGTTAATTACTTATTTTGTAATGCATAAAATTAACTGTTTAATTTCTAACAGTCACATTTTTCAAAATTTTAGCAAATTAGAATGTTATTCCATGAGAAAGCTTAAAAGGTCAATCTGATTTTTAAAAATTCCATAGTTAGTTATCGTACAGACAGTAACCTAATAATAATTATAAGGTGTTTATTATTTGGTGGTGTAATGAGCCAAGGATAATTCTCTAAAAATTTCACCAATATAATATAATAAAAAAATAGGTTCCGCACTAAAAATTGTATATATTTTTGTTAGAGAAATTATTCCAATTGAAAATAAATAACAATATAAAAAGTCTTATAATATATTAAATTTTTTAACTTTAATACATGGGTTTTAAGGTTAGGTTTGGGTTCTTAAAGCATCTCCAATGATGCTTTTTATTTCAAAAAGTATATTTTATTTAATACAGAGCATTTAGTTGATAAAAAGTAAAAAATTTTATTTAAACCCAATAGATTATTTATTTTACTTTATCTCATAAACATTAGTTATTTTAATTTTTCATTCTTTAAATTTATCCAATAGAAAAAAAAATACTAAAATTATCTTAAATAAAGTACATAAAAATTTATATTGCATTAATCTTTGTTTAAACTATTTTAGGCATCCAATAAAATTGCACAAATACACAATCGACTAGCCCATAGATATCTGCCCAAAATATCACAAAATAAAAATAGTAAACCTGTATATATCTTTAGTTATCTGCCCAAAATTTTTTTCTTTATATATTTAATTAAGAAATTTATTTTTCTTAAATTTTCTTTTTTTGAATTTTGATAATGATTAAAATTTAATTTTAATTGCATTGTGGATCCCACAATTCTAATTGTCATCCATTTCATTACATCAAAATTAATGGTGTTAGTCAATTTGACAGTTAAGTATCAACCGGTGGAAATCACAAGATACTAAAATGTCACAAAACAAACCACTAACATTTTACTGTCTTTTTTCCTATATATATATATATATATATATATGGAACGAACACTTAAGGATAGGATATATTGAGCTGGTTTGGAATTTTGGATTTTCAAAAGCTGAAGGGTTCAATACTTTGAAGAAGGTATTTATTCAAATGAAAAAATTTCAAGGAATAAAAATTTTATTAGGGAAAAACAAGAAGACCAGTGATGTGATCTACAAGTTTTATATGAAAGTTAAATTTAAAAGAAGAAGGTAAGAGAAAAATGAGATGCAAATTAACCTAATATTTTTTAAATTTTCATTATGATTAACCCTAAAAAAATTGAATTTAATGAAAAAAAGTGCTATGTATCTGAAATTTTTTTATGAATATAGACATATAATGAAAATAATCATAATGTTGATTTTTGACTTTTCTACGTGAATGCAACATGAATCAACGATATGAGGAATAAAATTTACCAAAAGGAAAATGAAAAAATATCTACCAATTTGTTCAAAGAAAGCAAACCAAGAGAAATTCAATACAATACAATTCATGGAAAGAGTGCAAACAACATATTTACTCACATGGAAAGAGCACAAACAACAATTAAATTAAAAGGCATTATTAAAATTTTGTTGCATTGCTCAAATTTCACCAACATTAAAATACTCTTTTCATTATGAAAAAAGTGGCCAATAACTAAAAATCACCATTTTTAAGGTGGTAATAATTTTGTTATAAATTGCCAAAAAGACTCCTATTAATTGCAGTATAAATTTAGGAAATATCTTTTATACTTGAAAAATAAAAGGGTAAATTGGCCATTTTACCTTTTCTTTATTGGATTATTAAATGACTACTTATTTATGAACAAAATTTATTTTTTTAATAGTCACTTTTTTTAAAATGGAGAGAGTACTTAATTCCTATGTTTAGGTTAAAATTATCAACTATATTAAATATTAATTGAATTTCGACCTAATCAAGGCATGTAAAATTAAAGTAAAAAAAAAAATTCCAATAATTAATTACCTTAATAATTGCATCTTTCCAAGTCTCGAGTATCATTTCATTTGTTCATTTCTTGAAAACATCTGCACCAAAAATATATATATATATGTATTTTTTGTATTTTTATAATAAATTTACATAATTCATCAATAAAAATAATCTATATAAATAAAAATGAAGTTGTTACCGAGAATGATAGCCCCCAGCTGACTGAAAAGATGACCGAAATAGTTGAACATGTTGGTTATCTTTGCAAGTAGGGAATTAGAGAATTTGCAGACCACAAAAACAGAGAAAATGAAGAGTAAAACCAACACCCAAACCATAACATAAGCAGGAATTTTGAGACCAAAAATTTTGAACTCAAGATTTTGCAATATTTCGACCATAAGGAAACCGTAAACAATAAGGAGATCAGCATTCATATAAATTAAAATTACCCTCCATTGTTTTGGAATCGACCACATAAGAACAGTGGTTGAAACTGACCAAACGATAATGGGTGGTGTGGTTAGAACCAATATGAAAAAATTGAGGGGTATATTGAATAACTTTGCAGCTACAACTGCATTTTTTGGATTAGAATTCACTAGGGTGAAAACTATGCCCATATGACTCCCCAAACCAATTCCTATTATCCCAATGGCTGAGTTCTTTTTCTCTTGATTCCATTGTGGATTATCCATAGAATATTTGAGTTATTCTATTTGTAGTCTCTCTTTTTAATTTCTTCTTCTTTATATTAAATGATTTAATTATTATAATTATTTTTTTAGATTTATTTGTGACATTTTATATTAATCTATAAACGCAAAAAATCGTCTCAATGTCAACTTCATTGGCAGTTCAGTCGAATTGAGGGACTTCTAGAAATGAACAAATGCGGACTTTTGACTTTTTAACTCCTACAAGCTATACCGACCAAGTGCAAATGAGTGACCTAACGTGCAAAATTAAGAAAAAGAACTATTGCTTATCAACAATTGCATCATCGAAAAATAAGTGCCTATAATCTTTTTAAATATAATATTCATTCTTACATTCTTAAATATTTTACTCCTTACATTTTTAAATATTTTACTCCTTACATTCTTAAAGGTAAAATATTATTTAATCCCTGAAGTTTTACCAAAATAATGACTTCATCCCTGCAGTTTGAAAAAATCACTATTTAATCCATATAGTTTTATTTTGTTAAACAGTTTAGTCATTCTGTTAAGAATTTCAATAAATTTTCGCTAATCAACATTGAAAATAATATTTTAATATAAAAATCTATATTTTTCTACCTAAAATACCCTTCTTTGAATTAGTAAGTAAACATGTACTTAATTATTTTTGGCTCACTTTTTTTCCTCGCATTTTCACGTGCTCTTTCTCTTTCTGCTACTCTCATATTTGTGGGTAACGTCGTTTTTCATATTTCTGGTCCATTTAAATGTGATATTGCACATTGAATTGTTGATTTGGAGTTTGTATAGTTAGTTTTTCATTTGTTGTTTTTTAGTTTGTATTTTTATTTTTGGATTTTGGGTTTTGGTATTTTTAAATGACAGAAATTAGAGAAATTTAAATTTTTTCATTTGGGTTTTGGTTTTATGTATAATATGAATGCAAAGTTGTAGGTGTAAGGAATGTCAGAGGCAAGCGGCACTGACAATGGGTGGGAAGGGAGGTATCTCAATGCTTACTGCAGGTGCAGAAAGCGAGCTGGAATCAAAATATCTGAATCGGTTGACAACTCACACATGCTATATTACTATTACACTTTGAATCTGTGTGATACATTCCTGGGTTGGTGCAAGCCAGCTGATACCTTCACATCAACTTCCACCGCCAACACAATTGACTCTCCAACAATCTTCCGAGCTCGACCATTGGCTGATATTAATGGTTTAAAAGCTAAGGTGTTGTGGCTACAAATTGAGAATCGTAAGGTTTATGAGAAAATTAAAGGATTGGATACTTCTTTGGCTTTCTTGAAGATATTGATTTGCTTGTGTCTAATTTGTACTATGTTTCTCATCATCTTAGTGGTTATGTTAATAGGAAAGATTGGGAATTGAGTTCTGATTTTGTGGATTGCTGAATGTAATTTTTTGTTTTTTTTTTTTTTGCGGGCTTCTTTTTTTGGCAGGAAAGATGTAATAGACTAAAAGCCTACTCCCAGTTGTGTTTTGGTAATAGACTGGAAGTGTAATAGTTATAGGCCTTGATCAGCAATCCTTTTTGTAACTAATGTACATGAATGCTAATGACAATGTGGTTGTTAGAGAATTGAGTATTGTATATATGGATTTTGAAATTTTTTGAGCATTTTGGTTAGTTTTTTAATTTATGGTTCATTAACAGTTAGTTTTTTAATTTATGGTTCATTAACAACTTCATAGTTAATGCATCAGAGACTAAATAGTTTTCAATTTAATTATGTTAGGGACAAAGTAGTTTTGAAATTTGTAATGTGAGGGACTAAGTAGTTTTGAAATTTGTAATGTAAGGGACTAAATAGTACTGAATGTTGTAAGTTGAGGGACTATAACGATAAAAATCGACAATACAACAATTATGCAATTAACATTTTCAACTTGTACAAATATATGCAATAATTTCACCTGTATATGCAATTCATCATCATCTAAATAAACCTTCATGCAAATATTTGTTTTAGCTATTTCACATTCAACTACTAAATTTTTATATATTGGACATAATTAATAGAAACTTGAAAATTACAATGACTTCAGGTTTGAATTTCATTACAACCTTTAAGTCTCTCAAAAAATGCAGAACTAGGATCTATATATATACCCCATCAACTTATTGCCCTCAAAATGTAATTCCCATTTACATCGTTTTCCTATATCAACTTTTCCCCCATTTACATCTTACTCCCACATCTATTGTAATATATCAATGGATCACATATGCCAAAAAATTCCATATCAGTGATCCTTGTCACTATTTACTACAATATCTACTTTCCATCATGTACTATAAAAAATCAGTCCCATATTGCCAAAAATACTATATATATATATATATATACCCTTTTGTCTTTAATTGTAAATACTAACCAATAACAAAACACAATTAGCATTTGCAGTACTATTAGCTCCTCTCTATGTTGATTTAATGTGGCCTAGTTGCTGTTGTGTTTCTAGATTGACATGCAGGTTAAGCTTCTATATTTGTATTTGCTGCTACTCCTTTTCTTGCTCTGCTGCTTCTTATGCTCCTTTTGGAATTTTGGCTTGGTTGTGCTGAGTTGCTTACATCACTTGCATGCCTTTTTACTCTGCTTCTTGTTAAGTGTTGACTTGATTGTGATGGTGCTGCGCAAACATTTACTGTCCTTCTTGGTCTGCCCCTTTGGTTATTCTGACTTGTTTGTGTTTGAATTTCAGTATTTTCAGTATTCCTTCCCTACACATTTAATAATTAGATCAGTTTCCATTGTCCATTCATCTAACTATACAAATATTGAAATGGAAAAAATTACTATGTTTTCATCATTCTGTTTATGGATGTTAGTAGCAATGTTGTTTTCAGCTCTCTTTCCTTTGCCCCTAACCCTTTATGATCTATTTTCTTGCACATGTGTTAAGTACATTAGTTTTTATAGCTCAAAATTTTTTAAAAAAAAAAAAGAAAGAACAGAATATATCATAATTTGTCAACTTTACCCTATTCACAGGAGCTTTTTCACATGCTTTTCTATTATGTCCAAATCTCTACAATTAGAGCATCTAATTGTTTTTATATGGTTCTTGAGGAATTTGGTTATTCTTCTCCTTCATCTCTTTCCTACATACTCTAGGCCTGCCCACTCTTTTCAATTGAGGCGGTAGTAATTTTTGGGTTTCCTCATCTAGTTCATAGTTTCCCAATGGCATAGGATGTATAATCCCACTGTAAATCTTCCTATATGTTTCAACATCGAAATATTCATGACAATAATCTTTAAGTTTTGCCCTTTTGTAACTAATGCATACAATTGCATGCTTGCAAGGTAGACCTGATATGGACCACCACCCACAGCTACAATTTTTAGTATTCAAATTCACACTAAATGTCAAAGGTCCTTCTTGCACTTCAAGCTCATCATTCCTCCCTAGTAAGAGTTTATAGACCCTTGACATTTTAATCAAGAAATTTAAAGTTTTTCTAGTCCATCCATTTGCATATCTATTTTGTAATCTCACCATGCATTTTTGCCTCAAAGAGTCGATAATTTCCCAATGGGTGAGAATCTTAACTTACCTACCCAGCTATTAAATGACTTTGTCATGTTATTGGTACTGTGTTCGCTCTTCCCTTCTAGCCAATTTGCATGCTTTGCATATTGAGACAAAGGAATCTTCAGCAACCAATTATATGGTTCTCCTCCCTTCTTAGGCTTTATATTTTTTATGGCAGTCCAAAATTCCTTACTATATGTTGCTCTAACTACTTGCCCAAATTCCCTTTTCAAGCTCAATCTAGGGAATGATTTCTTGAAATTCATGAACAAATGTCTTGCACAAAATCTATGACATGCATCTAGAAATCTTTGCTTCAAAGCCTCAATTACACCTTGAGACAAAATACAACACCAATTAATAAGATATGAGCATAAAAATAAAATGATTACTAAAATATATTAGGATCGAAACACACATAGTACCTTTTGTCTATCAATCATGAAAGTCAGTGGCAGTCCCTCCTCTAATGCACTGATGCAAATAGTCTAAAAAAAGATCCAACTATCGAAGCATTCTGACTCAACAATCCCAAAAGCCAGTGGTAAGATACCTCTATTACCATCTAGAGATATTGTTGATAGGAAACATCCACCAAATAGACCCTTCAAATGACACCCATCCAATCCAATAAAAGGTCTACAACCCTCCAAAAATCCTTTCTTCATAGCCTCAAAACAAAAAATATCTTGCTAGTAATAAATTCATCATCTTCATTCTGCCTTGGTTGAGGCTGTAGCTTGACAAAGGTGTCAGGATTAAACCTTTGTAGATGCTCAATATAGTTTGGCAATTGAGCATACGAATGACTGTGTAACCCTTCATTTTCTTCCCTTGCCTTGTGCTTTGCCCTATTCAGCTGCCAATTAGTGGACTAATTCCCCAATTTGTAGTTAATTAATGGGTCATTAGGTCATATGACATTACAGGATGTACCCTTAGTTGTTCAGCTAAATTGGAATTAATCCACTTGGATTTGCATTTCTATTCTTACCAAAAGCTACTCTCTCACAAGAATGCTCAACTTGAAAGGTCTTCACCATAAAGGTGATTTCATCTGGTACCAGAGATGCATGCAACCTCTAAGTACACCCTCTACCATCATAATATACAGTCACCCTAAATTTGTCATTTTTCTTCTTCACTATATGATAACCACCCTTGACTACATAGTCTTTAAGAGCCAATCTCAGAGCATCCATATCCTTAAATACTTATCCAACCTCAAACTCTATTTCATTAGAAGTTGCAGGTCTATAAGGGTTAGAAAACATCCCTTTGAAGGGATCATTTTTTCTCTTCTTCTTGACTCCATCATCTTTACTGCTGCATTCTTCATTTGTATTATCAGAGGCCACATTACTCAGTTCATCTTCATCATTATAAAGCTCTACATTTTCAGGATCAACATCCTTTTCATCTTCATCATCATTATCAGTTTCTGTATTGGTTTTAGTACTATATAACTCCTCCATTGGATTATTAACTGTCTTGTCCTCATCATCAGAATTAGAGAATTCGTAGTCTTCTTCTCCATCTCCATGTACTTGGTTGTCTTCAACAACAATTGCTAGTTGATTATAAGGCATGTTTCTTCTTTTCCTCTTGCTCATGTCAGTTTCTTTCCCAGTTGAGGTACCTTTGCTGCCTCTACCTGATTGAATGACTCTCCCACCTCTGCTCCCTCTCCCACCTATATTGCCCCTGCCCTCTCTGTCTCTTCTCTCATCCTCATTAGTTTGTATATTAACACCAAAGTAACTATCCCATACTTGTGCACTAGAAATAGCCCTACCTTTATTTTGCCTAATTGGTACACCTTCCCCACTCCTCTCAACATGCACCTCTTCCCCACCCCTTGAACCACCTATTTCAGTATGGTCGTCCCTTCTAGCATGTACCTCTTCTTTTCCCCTTGAACCACCTAATTCAGCATTACTATCGTTTCTAGCATGTACCTCTTCCCCACTCTCACCTGCCATATTTTCAACAACAGTATCACACAACATAAGTATTGGCTCCCCTACTGCATCTACATCTTTAAAATCAGTCATTAGTTCATCTCCCAATGCAGTATTCTGTTGATCTCCTGCCTCTCTTAAATTTGCAGGTTCATCTACTTCCTCTCCTAATTCATTATCATCTACACTTAGTGATTCATGTTTATCATATACACACACATTCACTTCACAAGTTTCTTTAAACATTTCAAACATAAAAACCATGTCATCATCACATCCAACTGTTATGTTCACCCCACAAACAAAATCTACAAAGTCAGATGTTATCTTAGGAAATAACCTGTAAGCATCTTCCACCAACTTCATGTAGTCATATGTGTTTGGATAGACATTGTAAATGCTCCCCTCTTTCTGCTGGAATTTGAAATGTAAGGTGTAATTTTCAGGTAATTGATACCTGTAAATATATGAGCACAATGTGTCAATTAAGAGATTAAAACCAAGTAAAAATAATATGATTGCTAACACATAACTAGCATTTTAACAAAAAGCACATAAATGAAAATGACTCATTGACTAATTAGTGTTAAGGTATCAAATTTGCATAGCACTAAACCAAACCCTCCATTTAAAAAAAAAAATTCAATATTTATGTGGAATGTACACATAAATATAATATTGAAGTTATGTACAAACTCAAATTTTAATCCAACTTGAAATTAAAAAAGAAAACAAAGGTAAAGAAAAATAACTATTAATCACTATTTGCATGGAATATACACAAATATATAAAATGACTATTTATGACTAGTCAGCCCATAATCATGATATTAAATAATTATATGATATGAATAAAAGAATAGGACACACATAATGTACACATTCATTAGTATCTTTAGTCTTATGTATATATTAAGAACCTGACATGGAAATGACAGTACAATATACAACATTATTAAACTGCTGTTTAATAGCTTGGAGAATGTTTGAGTGACAACCTGGCAGGTCCAAATCCCCTTACCTAGCTAACATCATAAATACTTTATGGCTCAAGAGAAGGCATTGAGGAAAAATTTTCACTTGGTTGCTATCTCAACCTAACTGTGCCTAACTTTAACCAAAAAATCTACATACTAACAATAATGCTGAGCGAACTCCAATATGATTTCCAAATTTTATGGCTCATTAGCAGACAATAGGGAAAATCTTTGCTTAGTTCCTATCCCAAAAGACTCATGCTTATCTTTTAACTTAATAATCCAAAAATGAAACACAAATAAAGAGTGAGCCCAACTATTTTACAAGATCAACAAGCATTTTTCACATTGAAGTTGCTAAACTTAACATTCAAAACAACATGCCCCACACAACCAGTGCTAGTGAAATTCAAATCACAATATAGGAAATTGGCATTTCAAGTGATGTGGAAAGAAAACATAATAAGTTGATGGACAACCGACTGACAGTTCAAAATGTAGTCAGTGAAAGCACTAGTGGCAACACAAGAATAAGCTAATTTAATGGTACCTTTATGCTAAACCTGGGCCTAAATTCATCAAAGTAAAAAAAAAAAAATGCATGATCATAACAATATAAACAATAACAGAGTACAGAATTTCAAATTACCTTGTGTTTGACTACAATATGTTCATTCAGACATTTTTCACAAACACCTAGTGTGCACTAATTCTCAAATTGCATTTACTCATAAAAATCAATACACGCAATATCATTGTATTTCAAGAACACAATATCAATATATAACACAACACAAAAATAACATTATAGCAAAAGAACATTATATCAACTCCACCCACCAACTTTAAAATTTTACCCGTTATGCTTAGATTTTGGAATTGAAAATTATCAAGTGCATTCTACTTAATTGAACAACAAGCACATAATCAAACACAACACACACACGTGCAATTGAATATACAAATAACAGAACACATAAACTTACCTCAGAAATGGGTCCATTTATAAATGTAGTGAAATTAAACCAAACACCTTTGAATGCATTTGCTGTCAACGAACAATCTAATCCCTAAATATTGATTTTGCATAAGCTAAAAAGAAGACAGAGCAAAAGAGAAGAGTTTCTGTGTTAGATTGAATGAGAAGAAAAATATTTTGAATTGAGGGTATTTTAGACATTATGCATGGAGTTAATGGAAAGTTATTGAAATTCTTAATAGAAGGACTAAATTGTTTAACAAAATAAAACTATAAGGACAAAATAGTGACTTTTTAAATTACAGGGACAGACTCATTATTTTGGTCAAATATCAGAGACTAAATAGTACTTTACCCATAAAATAAATTAAAATTTTACTCTTTACATTCTTAAATATTTGTCGTTTTAGAAATAAGTAATACTATACAATCCAACATTTTTCTCCTAATTTATTAATCCAACTGATGTAGCACTATTACGTTGGAATATATATATATATATATATATATATATATATATATATATATATATATATATATATATATATATATATATATATAAAAAATGACAAATAAAATGAGGCTACATCAATTGAATTAAGAAGCCGGTACAAAAAGATTAGGTTATATAGTATTTTCCTTTAGAGATTTGTTTTTGTTACTAAATATTTGTCATTTTAGAATTTCAATAAAATTTGTTATTTTTTAAAAATTTATTCCTGTACTAAATATTTCTCCCTCTATTTCAAAATAATTGTCACTTTAAAAATTTTATTTTTTTTCAAAATATTTGTCATTTTAGGATTTCAAGAAAGTATTTATTATTTTTTCCTATTTTATTATCTTTTTATCCCTGTATTAAACATTCACATTAATTGCTTTTATTTCTTTGCATCAAAATAAAAAATAAATATTTTAGTCTTTTTAACTTATAATTATGACAATTAAATGATTTTCTTAATTTATGTACTGAAAATTTAAATGAATATTATTTTGAAATGGAGGAAGTAATATTAATTAATTTTATTTCTTTTCATTAAAATAAAAAAAGTCAACAATGTTATACAACTCAATATTTTTATCTCAACTCTCTATCTCAACTGATATAGAATCACTGCATTGAAAAATATTTTATATAATATACTTTTGAAAAAAAAATTGACAAATAAGATAATGATATATCAATTGAGATAAAAAATTAAAATAAAAATATTGAGTTGTATAGTATTTTTCTAAATATATATATATATATATATATAGTTAGAAAAATATTAATAACGAGGTTTGATGGTAAGGAACAAAATAAAGTCGTTGGAATACCTTGTAGAAGTTAAAAAGTCAAAACCCTGCATTTGCATTTCTCTCATTTACTTGCCCAGAAATCCCTCAAACCGGATGAACAACTGTCAGTAAAATTGTATATTATAACGAATATTGAGTCGGTTTGTTACGTTTATAGATTAATATAAAACGTCACAAAAAAATGGAATACCTTGTAGAAGTAAAAAATTCAAAACCCTGCATTTGCTTTTCTCTCACTTACTTTCCTAGAAATCCCTCAAATCGAAGGAACAACTGCCAGTAAAGAATATAATAACGAGGTTTGATGGTAAGGAACAAAATAAAGTCGTTGGAATACCTTGTAGAAGTTAAAAATTCAAAACCCTGCATTTGCATTTCTCTCATTTACTTGCCTAGAAATCCCTCAAACCGGATGAACAACTGTCGGTAAAATTGTATATTATAACGAATATTGAGTCGGTTTGTTACGTTTATAGATTAATATAAAACGTCACAAAAAAATGGAATACCTTGTAGAAGTAAAAAATTCAAAACCCTGCATTTGCTTTTCTCTCACTTACTTTCCTAGAAATCCCTCAAATCGAAGGAACAACTGCCAGTAAAGAATATAATAACGAGGTTTGATGGTAAGGAACAAAATAAAGTCGTTGGAATACCTTGTAGAAGTTAAAAATTCAAAACCCTGCATTTGCATTTCTCTCATTTACTTGCCCAGAAATCCCTCAAACCGGATGAACAACTGTCGGTAAAATTGTATATTATAACGAATATTGAGTCGGTTTGTTACGTTTATAGATTAATATAAAACGTCACAAAAAAATGGAATACCTTGTAGAAGTAAAAAATTCAAAACCCTGCATTTGCTTTTCTCTCACTTACTTTCCTAGAAATCCCTCAAATCGAAGGAACAACTGCCAGTAAAGAATAATATATATATATATATATATATATATATATATATATATATATATATATATATATATATATATATATATATATATATATATATATATATACACTAAAGATTTTTTTAACGTGTTTTGTGTAAAATTTTATGGGAAATAATTAATTAATCCCAATAATTAATTGATTAAAAATTTTAAGTATGTAATTCTCATAATTGAAATTAAAATACACACTTAAATAATTTAATACGATTAATATGATGCAAATCTTAAGAATAAACTGATTTCTCTCCCTTAATCCTTTTATTTACGGCGGTTTGATTGATGGATTAATATTTTGTTATTAGTGTATAATTTTTAATGGGTAAAGAGATGACTAATTTATAATTATTACAACTTAATCTGGTACATCCATTACATACCCAAATGAACGATTAAGATTAATTAGCCATTCAATTATTATTTGGGCTTTATGAAAAAGCTCAATATTAGGCTACATTCTAACATTCTCTCACTTAGCCTAATTATAAGATAATCATAAAATTAAATAGCATGACTTTGCACAAAAATTAATTCTGTAAGTTCAACATAAGTAACTTAATATGATGAAATAATAAATGTGAATTATGACAGTTGTACATTATTTATGCAACATACTTCCTTCCATATACTACAATATTTAGAACCCACCATACTAAGTCCATAAATAATGATATAAATAAATTTAATCATAGTCCATCATTATGTCTTAAAGACATTCCTTTTAAAATATTAAAACATCAATGTGTACACCATTATATAATAGGAAATCATTAATGCAGTATCAAAAACACATAATTGAGCTCAAAGTGCTAATGTCATCATTTCTATCATTCAAGATTACAACCAAAACCCATTCTATATACATGTTCCTTAAATGTCTTTAGCTGTAAACCCTTAGTTAATGGATCTGCAATCATCAGATGAATAGTAGTATATTCAATAGACACTCTTTTTTTCTGAACTTCTTCCTTAACGACAAAATACTTTAATTTCATATGTTTAGCACCTTTTGAATATTTGTCATTTTTGGAGAAAAACACTGCAGCATAATTATCATAGTAAATTTTCAATGGCTTGGTAATGGTGTTGACAACTTCAAGTCTTGAAATAAAATTATGCAACCACAAAGCATGAACTATGGCTTCAAAACATGCCAAAACTTTGCTTCCATGGTGGATGAAGCAATGACAGACTGCTTAGAACTTTTCCATGATATTGCTCCATTTGCTAAAAGAAATATATAACCAAATGTGGATTTTCTGCTATCAAGACATCCAGCAAAATCTGAATCTGAGTATCCAATCACCTTTAAATGATCAAATCTTATATACATGAGCATAAAATTATTTGTTCCTTGCAGGTACCTTAAAAATTTCTTTGTATCTTTCCAATGAGGAATTCCTGGATTGCTTTGATATCTGCCCAACATTCTGACTGTGAAATTGATATTCGGTCTTGTATAGGTTTGCAGATATATTATACTGCCCACAACTGAAGCATAAGGAATTGACTTCATCTCCTTTCGTTCTACATCATTCTTTGGACATTGCATGAGACTAAATTTGTCCCCCTTTTGTATAAGAACAATTCTTGCTAAACATTTGTTCATATTAAATCTTTCTAAAATTCTTTCGATATAAGCTTTCTAAGATAGTCCTAACAATCCTTGCGATTTGTCATGGAAAATTTCAATTCCTATCACATAGGATGCCTCTCCTATATCTTTCATTTTCAAAATTCTTAGAGAGAAAATCTTTAGTCTCATATAGTATACCTAAATCATTAGCAAAAAGTAAAATATCATCAACATATAGGACCAAGAAAATAAACTTACTCTCACTGTTTTTTCGCTATATACAACGATCAACAATGTTTTCTTCAAAACTGAAAGATGTTATGGTATCATTAAACTTAAGATACCATTGTTAAGAAGCTTGTTTAAGCCCATATATTGACTTCTTAAGTTTACATACCAATTGACCTTTTGTTGAGAAACCTTCAGATTGGTCCATAAACACTTCCTCTTCAAGATCTCCATTAAGAAAGGCTATTTTCACATCTATTTGGTGTAACTCTAAATCATATTGAGCCACTAATGCCAGTATAATTCTTAATGAGTCTTTCTTTAAGACATGTGAAAAAGTTTCCTTATAATCGATGCCTCTTTTTTTAGCATAATCCTTAGCAATAAGTCTGGCTTTATATTGTTCGACATTACCATTAAAGTCATGTTAGGTTTTATGAACCCATTTACACCTAACTAGTTTAGAACCTTCTGGCAATTCGATGAGATCCCAAACTTTGTTGTCTTCCATGGATTTCAACTCTTCTTTCATGGCATTTATCCATTTTTCAGACTCAGCACATTTTATGGCTTGTGTGTAAGAAAATGGATCTTTATTGAATCCAATATCAACATCTAACTCTTGTAAATAAACCACATAATCATCTAAAATAGCTAACTTTCTTTCTCTTTGAGATATCCTCAAAGGCATTTCTTATGATTCATATGCAACAGTCGGCTGTGAGTTAGTTTCTTGCGAGTAAGTTTCTTCATTCAAATGTTGTTTAGTATTTTCATTAATTACTAGAATAATATTTGGTTCAGTGTTTGCTCCTTCATTCAAATATTGTTCAATATTATTTTGATTCTTATTAGTTATTGGTACGATATCTGAAACATTTATGGATGAAAAAGCCTTTATGGTTAAAGAAACATCTAACCTTACTTCCTTAATATCCATATTTTGTTGTTCATCACTCCTACTAACTTCACCATTTCCAATGAATCTAACATTTCTAGTTTCCACAATTTTAGGATTATAGCCTGGACAGTAAAACCTAAATCCTTTAGATTTATTTGGGTAACTAATAAAGTAACCACTAATCGTTCAAGAATTTAATTTCTTTTAGTGTGGATTATGGAGTCTTGCCTCTGCTGGGCAACCCCAAATATGCAAATGTCTTAAGCTAGGTCTCCTTTAGTCCACAGTTCAAAAGGAGTTTTTAGAACTGCCTTACTAAGGACCATGTTCAACAAATACATTGCAATATTAAGGGCATACATCCACAATGATTTGGGAAGTGAGGAGTTACTCATCATACTCCTAACTATATCCATTAATGTCCTATTTCACCTTTTTGCCAGACCATTTTGTTGAGGTGTGCCTGGCATAGTATATTGTGGACATATGCCATGTTTTTCGAGGAATTTTCCAAATGGACCTGGAAATTGTCCTAATTCATCCTATTTCCCATAGTATTCACCACCCCTATTAGATCTTATGATTTTCACCTTTTTATCTAATTGTCTTTCAACCTCAATTATGTATACCTCAAGGCATATAATGCTTGAGATTTTTCTTTAAGTAAATAAACATAACCATAACGTGAAAAAACATCAATAAATGTAACGAAATAGTTTTCTCCACCAAAACATGGAGCATCAAAAGGTTCATAAATATCAGTGTGTATGATTTTAAGAAGCTGAGTGCTTCTTGTCGCTCCTTTCTTATTATATTTGGTTTGCTTTCCCTTTATACAATCCACACATACACTTAGATTAGTAAAATCTAGATCCAGAATAATCTCATTCTTTACTAATCTTTCTAACCTTTCTTTAGATACATGACCCAAATGTTTATGCCACAAGTAAGTAGAATTTTCATTCACAACACTACGCTTAATTCCAACATTACCATGAACAATAAGTAAGGATTTAGCAAATTTATCATTAAGTTTCAATTTATATAAACCATCAGTAAGAACCGCAGAACCAATACATAAAGTGTTCTTAAATAAATTGAAACAACCATGTCCAAAATTTCCTTCAACCCAATAATATCAAGTTTTGAAATAGAAACTAGGTTCTATGAAATTAAGGTATATAAAGAGTTTCCAAAGGACCTAGTCGATGACCAGAACTCAAAATCAAGCGATAAGTCCCTATACCTTTAATTGGAGCCTTCATACCGTTTCCCATAAAAAGAAAATTATTATTTGGGTTTATGGTTCGGATCGTAAGAAATCCCTGCATAATGTTGGAAACATGTGTTGTAGCACTAGTATCAAGCCTCCAAAAATTCAAAAGAACTTTAGATAAGTTTGATTCGAAACATACAGAAACATAATATTTACCTTTCTTTTTGAACCAAACTTTATGTTTCTAGCAAGCATTCTTTTTGTGTTCGACTTTCTTACAGAACTTACATTTATCTACCTTTTATTCCTTTTGATTTGCCTATGACTTGTTTTTCTTAAACTTGTTGGCCTTCGCTTTTAGTCCTTTACCAGCTTCTTGATGCATTATGCTAACAGTGTGACTTTCTTATTTCTTTAATCTTGCTTTCTCTTGAGTAAGCTTACTGGATAATTCATTAACATCCCACTTTTCTTTCATAGTGTTATAGTTAATTTGAAAAGGTCCATACTCAGGAGGTAGGGAGTTTAAAATGAATTGTACCATAAATGAGTCATCCATTGTCATTTCTAATGTCTTTAATCTTGCTGCAATAGTAGTTATTTCAATAATGTGGTCCTACATACTTCACAACCCAGTATACTTCATGGTCGTGAGTTCTACCATAACGGCATCAACAAGTGACTTGTCAATAGAACGAAATCGTTCTTCCACAAATTTCAAGTATTGTCTTGCACTTTCAGTTTGTGGAATAGTTGTCTTAATGTTGTTGGCAATAGTCATTTGCATGAACATAAGGCTTAATCTATTAGATCGTTCTCATGCCTTATGGTATAATTTCTCTTCTCACTACTTTCATCTGTAAGAGTAGGACGTTGATTCTCTAATAGTGCCAAGTCAATATCCAAAACAACTAAGTGGAAATTGACTTGTTCATTCCATTCAGAGAAATTCAAACCATTAAAAATGGTAACTGATGAAGCTTGCGTATGAAGAGAAATAACTATAAAATTATACATATTATAACAAATTCATTATGGATTCAAAATAAATAAACATTAAAAGTATATTATAGTTCCCTTTTGGGTGGATACTATAATACATTATCATAATTTAAAATGCCAATAATAATCAATTACAAGTAAATAAACATTTCAAATCAAATGCATATTTGTCATCTTTGGATGTACAAATATGTCTAACCAAAATAGTAATTTACTCTCATTATGTTTAGTCTTTCATACAATAATTTAATTCACCTTTGAGTGAATTAAAAGGCTATGAATTACTAATCTAATTTATCATTAACTTTATTTACCCACAGGCATTTCATAAAATAGTATGGGTAATTAATTTATTTATGCATATTATCATCATAGTTTGGTCACTTTGGTGACTAACAAATAATATTCATAAAATTCATGTATAAACTAAAACTTTATTATAATAATATGCATTTATATAAAATAGTAATGTGGAAACTTCATATATAAATGCAATCAGAAAATTTTATTATTATTTATATATATGCATAAACTTAATATGCATACAAATTCCTAAAGTCCTCTATCATGGATACAATAATATATCATTATATATGGCTACAAAATTACAGCATTTTTAACTTCAATCTGTCATTGTTCATATTATATGGTCTAATTATGATTAATCATAAAATAGTGTATTTAATATTCGCTAAGTCAGTATCCCTTACAAGACTACACTAGGAGGATTAAAACACTAGATCTTAATTTGTATTACCCAAAGCTTGTCATTCGAGAATACCGTGCAACAAAATTATTTTATTCACAAACATAAGATCTGAATAAAGTATCTTGGATACCTCACGTAAAAACTTATTAATTAAATTATTTAATAGGATAGTCTAAATTTATATTCTTATTGTTAGTATATGTATTGCTTAACTTGATGAATAAAATTTAAAATACATGCAACAATCAATTGTAGTTGTAGAGGATATCTATAAAATAAATTTTCATGGCCAAACAAATTGCCATTTTGATGTCCTTAAAATATTTTTCGTGGCTCTAAATTCAACAAGAATTAACAATAATTCGGCCAAACAATTCAAAGAGAGAGAAAAAAAAATTTCATGTACATGAATGGAGAAATTATGTATTCAAAAACTATGCTCTGATACCACATGTAAAACTTTATGGGAAATAATTAATTAATCTTAATAATTAATTAATTAAGAATCTTGAACATATAATTCTCACAATTGAAATTAAAACAGGTACTTGAAGAATTTAATGCGATTGACATGATACAAACCTTAAGAATAAATTGATTTCTCTTTCTTGACCATTTTGTTTACGGCAGTTTGATTGATGGATTAACTTTTTGTTATTGGTGAGTAAAACCTAATGGGTAGAGAGATGATTAATTTATAATTGTTATAACTTAATCTGGTACGTCCATCATATAACCAAATGAACAATCAGGATTAATTAACTATTCAATTATTATTTGAACTTTATGGGAAAGCCCAATATTAGGCCACATTCTAACACTTTGCATGTTGATTCTCATTATAACTCATGACAACTCGTTTAAAATATAAATACCTATTATAAACTTTCAATTTTTCATTGTTAAAGATTTAATGAATAGTTTTTTTGTTATTTAAGTATAAAATTATATACTTTTATACACTACCAGAAACACGACATTTACCAATAGAAATTACCGACAGAAGACATTCCGTAAGTAAATACTAACCAAATACTGACAGAAAGCTGTGATGGAATATTTACATATTTACTGACCGTTTACTAACAGAAGTAAAACATTACTGACAGATATTAACCACATATTACCGACGGTTTACTAACCAATTACAGATGCAAACAAATACGCGCAAATTTTTTGGCGGCAATTAAAGCATTTATTGACGGATTACTGACGGAACGCCATGCAGCAATAGGCTTTCCGTTAGTAAATACCAACCATTTTTAATATTTGCTGACAACATACGGACTGCACTGGAAAAAATTTGGCATGCCATATTTGCCCCTGTAGTCTTTTACTGACGGATTAGTGACGGATCAATATAGTCCACATGGCACTGTCCATCAATAATCTACCAATAAATCTTTATTTACTGATGGATCACTGACGGAAGGGCACTCAATGATAGGCTTTTCGTCAGTAATTACTAACCATTTAATTAATTTTTACTGACAGAATACTGACCAAAATGAAAAAATAAGCGTGTGTTTTACTGCTTTTAGTCATTTACTAACGGATTTTTTTAATCTAGGTGGCATGTTCTGTTGATAATTCATCAGTAATTATGAAATATAACATGTGCACCTTCTTCTTTTTTTCTTCCCTTTCTTCTTCTTCTTCTTCTTCAGGTTCTCTTTGCTGCCATCCCCTTTGTTTTTCCCTATTCTCTCCCATTTTTTGGTAACCATTCATCCTTCACTAGCGATTTTTTAAATTCCCGTGGCATGGATTGATTAAATTGAGATTGAATTTGAGTTTAGATTGATTTTGTTGAAATTTATGAGTTTAGATTGATTTTGTTAAAATTTAAGTGTGGTTTTTGTTAATTTTGTTGTGTATATATGTATAATTATGTAAATTTGGGATTTGTATACATATATTGTGTGTGTGTGTGTATAAAATAAATTTATATTGATATTTATATATATATATATACTAATAAATTTTTTGAGCTATTTAATATTTTTATGCTTAATAAATTTTTTATAAATTAATGATAATATTAAATATGGTGAAATTATTTTAGTAAATTATTTTAATTATCTTGGTTTTATTAATAGAATTTTAATTTTATTTCAAATAATTTAAGTGTGGGGCAGTAATAGAAGTTGGATTTTCACGTCAAGAGGTCCATATTATAATTTAATTTATTTGTAATAATATATAAATCTAATAATTTGTAATGTAATGTGCTTTTAAATGTTATATATAATTTGTAATTTGTTATATTTATTTGTAAATGTATATGAAAAAAAATAAATACTGTGATGTGAATCTGTAATTTGTGGTTGATTTGTGTATTGCAATGTAATTTTTAATTATATTATTAAATTTATGTAAATTTATAAATGTATATGTATGGGATATAATTTTAGTTTTATTTAAGTAAATCTGTTAATAAACCAATAAAATGAAACATAAATTTATATTTAATTATGCTATAAAAAGTAAAATTTATTTTGTATGAATTTCGTAAAATACCAAAAATTTACTTCACATTAAAAAAATCCTAACAAATATGTTACCAAAAATTGAAATATAAATGCATTTCATAAAATAAAAAAAAAATCAGAAATTTTTTTAGTTAGGAGTAAAAATATTTCAATGAAAAATATAAAGAAAATAATACATTATAAATATGCCATTAAAAATGAAATTTTAAATACATTTCATAAGATTTAAAAAAAAATGATAAATATCCTCTTAGGGAAAAATAGCCTGAAAAATATAATAATGTATAACAGCTTAATTAATACTAACAAATAATTAAAATTCGAATATTCAAAAAAAATATAAAATAGCATATAATAATGCCAAAAATAATTAAAAACACAACATTAATAAAAATTAAGAATTGAAAGAGCAATAAATATAGAAAATGTAAAGTTATAAGAAAATATAAAATTATAAATCAAAATCAAAATTAAAATAATTAAGAAGAATTTTAATTAAAATTTTATGTAAATGACATAAAAAAATGACTAATGTAATATTAATATCTTTAATATTAAGTAATAATATATATATATATATATATATATATATATATATATATATATATATATATATATATATATATATATATATATATATATATATATATATATATATATATATATATATATATATAAACGTATAGTTAAAAATGGAGAAAAGTATAATGCATATAGGAATTTATATCATATTTAAAAAATTGTGCATTTATCTTGTGAATTTATTTATTAATTTTGATTATATGTTCTAATGTTGTGATATTACAATTGTTATTTGGAAAAAAAATTATACCATTTTGTTATTGAAAACATTTAAATGATTTTAACTTTATTTTTGGACTCTCACAATCAAATGTCCAAAAATATTGTTAATTAAAATGATTAACATATTTAGAATTAGCTGTAAATCCCATTTGATGTCCTGCTCATCAAATGGTGAGAGGATATCGAATTGTCCAAGTTGGCAGTTTAGAGATCTTATTGTCTATATAACTGTATGTGTATATTCTTATTTTATACAAATGTCTGAAATTTCGATACTACCTTCCATCATGTTATCTTAGTGCTCATTGAAATAATGTCCTGATTATTTGGAATTCTTCAAATGTAATGCACTTAGAGAATTGTAGGGAGATGCTACCGAAATTTCAGTAGATGTATGAGTGTAGAATGTTACAACAATAGTTATGTAGTAATGAGTTTCTAAATGGATTAGGTCCTTACCTTATAGGGAGGGAGATATAAAGATGTAGAATTAGATGTTGCGAACTTAATTAAATTAAAACCAAACATATAAGTTTAAATATAATTTTGTTTATGTGACTTAAAAAATAAATTAATACTATGGAATCTACAGGGAATAATTATGAAGATCAATAGGAATTGGATGTATTCTAGACTTACAGATGAGAATTTGAATCAGAAATTCTTGAAGGGTTTAGATCAATTCATGCAATTCGCGATATCTCAGCCACAATCATGAGTGGGACCAGTGTTTGATGTCCTTGTAACCATAAGAAATGTCATAATCAAAATTTTCTTGAACCAGATACTGTCAAGTTGCACATTCTGAAAAAGGATTTTGTATCAAGGTACTATGAATGGTATTTGTGCGGTGAACTCAATGGGTCTAGATCTTCAACCGCAGCAAAAGTAAGCAGTGAAGATACAGACAGTCGTCCTCTAACTACATACCATAATATATTAATGGATGTCACTGGGCTGGATTTTGATTGGGATGGAATGGATGAAGCTCCAAATCCGACCGCTTATAAACTATATGATATGTTAGAGGCAGCTAATGAAAGAATTGTGGCCTGACTGTGAGAAATAGTCTAAGTTATATGCTGTGGCACGACTTCTGAATATTAAGTCAGAACACCATCTATCTAAAAGGTTTTATGATGAGATATTGCAATGGTACAACGAGTCATTGCCTGTAGATAACACAATGGTGATAGTTTCTATAGCACTAAGAAGTTAATGTAGGGTTTGGGCCTTCCAATCAAGAAAATTCATTGTTGCAAAAACAATTACATGCTTTACTGGGGTAAAGATAGTAATCTAATTACATGCAAATTTTATGATTGGCCAAGATATAAGCCATGACATCGAGGTACATGTCCATCGAAAAAAAATATTCCATATAAGATCATGTTTTACTTCCCTCTGACTCTAAGATTGCAGAGATTGTATGCCTCTGAGGCAACTGCAAAGCATATGAGATGGCATGCAAAACATGTAGAGGAAGATGGGTTGATGCGACACTATTCAGATTCTATAACATGGAAGCATTTCAATTAGGTGAATCCAAATTCTGCTTCTAAAATTTGCAATATCTATTTGGGCCTATGCATTGATGGCTTCTAACCTTTTAGACAATATGAACAATAATACTCATCATGGTCAATTATAGTGACGCCATGTAATCTGTTTCCAGGGATGTGTATGAAGAAGGAGTGCATGCTCCTATCTATAATAGTCCCCAGAACAAATAATTCAAAGCAAAAGTTGGATGTACTTTTGCAGCCTCTCATTGCAGAATGCTATGGTTGTGGGATATAGGCATCGAAACATATGATGTGTCTATAAAGTAGAATTTTTAGATGCAAGCTGTTTTGATATGGACTGTGAGTGATTTTCTTACATACAGTATATTGTATGGGTGGAGTACTCAAGGTAGACTTGCATGTCCATATTGCAAGGAACTAATGGATTCCTTCACCCTTCCTAAAGGAGGTAAGCAATCATGGTTTGATTGCCATTGCAAATTCTTACCGCCTTATCATCCTTTTAGACTGAACAAAACAGCTTTCATAAAGAACAGAGCTGTTCGAGCATTTGCTCTACTTTTACATTTGGGAATTGAATTGTTGCAGGAAATAACTAGTTTAAAGTTGATGAGGGTGAGCGAAGTAGGAGATGATGATGTGAATGCTCAAATTGCAAAGCAAAGTGGAAGTGGATGGAAGAAATGAAGTATATTTTGGGATTTACCATATTAGAGGACTAATTTAATCAGACATAATTTGGATGTCATGCATATTGAGAAGAATGTGTTTGAAAATATCTTCAACATGGTAATGGACATCCTAGGGAAAACCAAAGATAATGCTAAATCCAGAAAGGACTTGAAACAGTTCTATCTCTGTAAAGAGTTAGAGATAGATGAAGTGTCTAAAAAATATCCTAAGGCAAAACATGTGTTCGATAAGCGGGGTAAACAAATCTTATGTGAATGGCTGAAAGATTTAAAATTTCCTGATGGGTATGTATCTAATAAGGGTCGATGCATTGATCTGCAGAAACTAAGGTTGTTTAGGATGAAGAGCCATGACTGTCATTTTTTTATGCAATGCTTGCTTCCAATTACTTTCTGTGAAATTTTACCAAGGGATGTCTGGCAACCATTGATGAAATTGAGTTTATTTTTCAAAAAACTCACTTCAACACTTCTTAGGCAAAAGGACATGACGAGGCTTGAAAATACCATTCCACTCATCTTGTGTAAATTGGAATGCATTTTTTCTCCAAGTTTCTTTGACTCTATAGAGCATCTACCAGTACATCTTACTTACGAAGCTTGTATAGCGAGTCCCGTTTAGTACCGATGGATGTATCCATTTGAGAGGTAAAATATTTGACTTTTTTAATATTTACAATCACATCGATTAATTTATACCCAAATGTCATAATCTATGATATTTATCTGCTATAGATTTAATGGACATTTAAAACATAATGTCAAAAACAAAGCAAGGGTTGAAAGTTCCATCTATAATGCATACTTAGTTGAGGAAGCCTTGTTATTCTGCTTTTATTATTTTGAACCCCATGTCTATAAAAAGCATAGGAGAGTAGCTCAAAATGATGATGGTGCCTAAAGGAGCAAATATTTCTAGTATTTTATTAATATTCACTCATCCAAGGAGACGTTCAGTCGACCTAAAATGAGATTGATGAATGACGAAGAATATAAGGTGGCTCAGTCCTACATTCTTCTGAATTGCTCCAAGTTACAAAATATATTGAGTAAGTTACAACTTAATTAAAATAACTCATAAAAAGTGTATTCTACAATGTTTCCTTTCCATTTTACTCACTATTTTCCTTATGAATGAAGCTTATACATTGATATGTTGAAGAAAACTATACCGAATATAGCAACAATTGATATAGAAAAAAAAATTAGAGATAGAATTTGCGCAATGATTTCATTCATATGTAAGTTTAATATATTATTGTTACTTAAAAATTAATCTTAGATTTGTATCATATACCATCATATTTATATGTTTATTTTTGTCATAAGCCACTGATCCTAGAATAGAATTACAAATTAATTCATTCTTGATCTATCCAAGGGTCCGTTATGGTATGTTACGACCTATCTTATTTACTTCGTGAATGGTTACAAGTTCTATACTAAAAAGTGAAGTTCGGATAGGTCATTAATAAATAGTGGGGTATGTATAAAGGGTTCCAATTACAATGAGAATGCATTTGACTATTATGGTCGATTAATGGATGTAATGCAAATGGAATATCCTACACTTCTAATTAAGAGGACTATTTTGTTTAAGTGCAAATGGTTTGATTCAACACCAAATGTGGGAACGAAAGTTCATGAGCAATATAATCTTCTTGAAGTCAACCATAGGCGGCAATTCAATAAATACGAGCCATTTATACTGGCAATGCAAACTTGTCAAGTGTATTATGTTTCCTATCCGAATCTACGACAAGATAAAGCAGATTGGTGGGCAGTATGCAAGATTAAAACTAGATCAGTCGTAGATATTAAGGAGGGTAGTGAAATAAGTACAACATCTAAAGAACCATTTCAGGATGACAAAATTGATTAGCCTATGCTTGGAGTTAATGATAATGAGCCTCCTACAACTTTAAATGATCTTGACAAGCTATTAGTTGAAATGGATTACAAAGATGATAATAATATAGAAGATGAACCTAAATTTGATTCAGATATTGAGACATCTGAGGAAAACATAGACAAAGATGAGCTCAAAGAAATAGATTCTAAATAAATGCTTTTATATTTCAATGATTGTGTATAAATTTTTCCTAAATTGTGTAAAAGAATATTATTTTTATATTTACAATGTTATGTTATATCTCAATGAAGTCATTTCTAACTTGTGTTGTAATTTTTTTTTTTATATTTACATTGTTATTCCGCAATTACGCCATATCAATTTACCATATTTTGTGTTTATTTTTTTACTTTTTATGTACCATTAAATAATGAACGAATTTATTAAATTTAACGAATTATATAAATGTCGATTCTGATATGTATACGAACTCCTGGAGATGCTCCTGGTAGCAGTATATTGATGTCTTGGAAATGGCATCACTCCCAGGGAGGGCCTGCTACCACTAGTGATCTTCCCACCAATAGTGCATCACTTCCTACTACATTTTCTTCTTTATCATTTATCTCTCCTTCTACACCTCCCATAGTCACCCTTTTGACCATCACCACAGATCCCTTTATCCTCTCCTCCTCTGGCATCTACGGCTCCATCCATCGGTTCTATACTTTTATCACCTTCCATTATTCCTTTTTCCATTTTTCCTCCATCCACTATGCCTTCTTCTGTTACCCCTCCATCCACTGTCCCTTCTTCGGTTACCCCTCCATCAACTATTCCTTCTTCCATTACCCCTCCATCCACTGTTCCTTTGCCCATTACTCCATCTACCCATCCTTCATTTTCTACACCTACCACCAGTACTTCTGCAGCTACTCCTACCACTGCAGCAGGTCCATCCATAGCCCTACTAGTCCTGCCACCAGATCCAGGGTGTAGGCAGCATCTCACGCTGATTGGAGATATGTAAGTATTATATTTCTTAAGGTAATTCTTAATTTATAATCTCTTACTTTTCATTTAACTAATATTTAAGCATTTTAATTGCAGGATGTATCTGCTGGAATCAGTGCAGACAATTTACAAGATATTCAAGAATCAACTGAGACTTGAAGGCACACATTGAAAATCAGTGCTTAGGAGATGAAAGAGTTCTACTGGAAGGAGTTTCAGGTAATGAACAACTTATTATATAGAATTCAAAATTACATATATATGTATAAATATATGTATAATAGTATATTAGATATAATAAATAATATAATAGATATAAATGAAATATATATATATATATATATATATATATATATATATATATATATATATATATATATATATATATATATATATATATATATATATATATATATATATATTCATTTATATCTATTATATTATTTATTATATCTAATATACTATTATACATATATTTATACATATATATGTAATTTTGATAATATATATATATATATATATATATATATATATATATATATATATATATATATATATATATATATATATATATATATATATATATATATAGTATTCTAAAATAATAATACATAATAAAATATATGTTATATATAATACTATATTAAAAGATAATAAGTATAATAAATATAATTAAATATAATAATATATAATAAACTGTAATAATATATAATAAAATATAATAATTTATTAGTAGTATGTATTAAATAGATACATATTATTAATAAATTAATTTTGAATTTTATTTATCAATTATTATTTATATACTAACTTGTATTTTTGTTTTCTATTTTCAGAAGTACTACTACTGGAACCTCGCTATATCAGAGATGGTAAAGACAACCTAATTTAAAAAGGCTGCAATTCGGTACAAGAACTTCCTCTACGATGTTAAGAGGAAGGGAAAGAAAGAGACATGGATCCCTCATGAGACCTAGGATGCTTGGAAGAAACACTGGGATTCTCTCAAGCATAAACAACTATCCCATAAGGCATTCCTGATTAGAAAGTCAGATAAAGATGGTCCAGCGAGTGGACTGTCTAAGCATACAGGAGGGTCTATCCCTGTGGTAGAAACATGCCAGAAAATTAGTAAGATGTCGATTTTTATTATAATAAGTAATTAAGTCATTAAAAAATTTTGGTATGTACTTTAAAAATTCATTTATTTTTTAAGTTATTAATTTCGTAATTTTTTTTTACTAATTTTAGTTCCATACATTTTATTTTTAACAGAAAAATGATCTTGGTCATGACCCTAATTCTAAGAAAATCTTCATGCGCATCCATATGAGGAAGGAAGACCAATAGACCTTTGTTGACCACTGCTCCTAGCAGATTCATGTAAGTTTTAATTACCAATTTTCCTATTAAAGTAAATTAAAAAATTTAAATGTTAACTATTATTATATAAAAAACAAGAGGATCTCAGAAATCTCTGCGAGCAGATATCACAACTGGCTCCCTGATCTATTGAGCCAGCTTAGGTAAATGAGTTTGAGCTATACTTTAGAGCTATTAGGGACTAGGAAAAGGGACAAGTCTACAAGATGGGTTCGATGGCTCATTTGGACATCCAGGAGCCAGTTCTTCCTCAGCTCCACCACCGCCACCACTATTTACAGTTGAGCATATGTAGCAGGAAATCTATAAGCGAGTAGCTCAGATGTGGGAGGAGATGCAGCATGAGATGCAGCAAATAGTCTAGGAGTAGGTCCTCCAGCAAGTCAAGCTCCAGATGCACTAGTTATTCTCATGGTACTTTGCTAGTGGTATTGCTCCTCCACCTGTTCTACCACCGGCTTCTACTACTTCTCAGCACACTTCAGCTGGAGATGCTGCTATTGCTACTACTGATGCATATATAGTAGATTCAGAGTATGGCTAGCATCATTAGGAGGGCCATGTTGAGGAAGACGAGGCAAATGATGATGCTTAGGAGCACGATTAGTAATTTTTTTTTCTTTTTTTAGTTTAGTTATTTGTAATATTTACATGGTGTACAATATATTATATTTTTGTAAATAATATTACGTTATATAATACTTAATTTGGATATTCATGTTATATATTTATTTATAATTTTTTAATTAATATATATTTTATAAAATTAATTTATTAAATATTTTATATATTTTAAAAAATATACTATCCAATTTACTGACAGATCACTAACCAAATGTAAATATTAAAAAAATATTTTCCAATATTTTATTAATGAATTACTTACCAAAATTGTTATTAAATTATTTTTTTAAAAAAATTACTGACAGATTAATGACCGCGTCTCTTAAAATATTATTTTTTTAAACGTAATTTACTGACGGATTACTGACCGTTACGTTAAAATATTATTTTTGATTATAAATTACTGATGGATTACTGACTAATCAGATTATTTAATTATATTTTAATGACGGATTACTGACCGATTACTGATGAATATTTATATTTACTAACGGATTAGTGACATACTATGATTATTTAAGACATTTTTTGAATGAAATTACCGACCATTTTTTTTTTAATGAAATACTGACCGAATTCCGTCGATAAATTTACCGACGAATTGATTTATCCATCACTGACGTATTACTAACTATCGTTTTACCGACGGATTTTGTCCCTCCCTACTCTATCAGTAAATAAATTTACTAACAGAATTTTAATGGTTACTGACGGAATTTTCCGTCGGTAAATGACTGGATTTTTGCAGTGATATTAAGTGAAGTTTTCAATCAAAATGATATAAAGCTTCTCAAATAAACACCATGAGGCCAAAATCATATTAGACAACTTCTAAGATTATCATAGAGCAATATTTATATAACTTGATTATTAAATTCACTTTAACAGTTGATTCCAAGTTAAATTAAATTTTCATATGAAAATATAAAAATTTGACGAAAATGTAATTATACACAATAAATATTATCTAAATTGTATATTCGTGCATATATAATAAAATTAGACTGATGATACAAAATAATTTTAGATTCTATATAAATATATGAATGTACTTTAGAAGGCAAATATTGAAAAAAATAAGCATTTTTTAAAATTTTAAATAATATTCTTATATTTAATAATATGTTAGAAAAAAAGAAAATAAATAAATTGATAGATACCTTTTATTATAATTTTCTAATTTATTTTGTTTTAGTCAAATATCATGCATTGTGTAATTTTATACATAAAATATTTTAGAAAAGTTGCATGCATACATAAAATATTTTTGAATAAATATTATTTCAAAATTAGTTTTACTTTTTAGTTTTCTTTCATACAAATTTTGCAGGAAAATAATTAATTTAAAAAAATAAATTTTATCATCTTATTCCAAGCCACTTAATGGGCACTCCTATTAAGTAAAATAATTACTAATAACTTATATTAACTATTTAATTAAATATTTTTAAACTCTTTACATAGACAAACTCATATACCAAATTATTACCTTTTAGACTAATAATTTCTTTTAGAATTTTCTATGAATTTTTATTTCAAAATACTAAGATTATAACAAAGTTTGGTATTACTTATACATAATTTTATCCGTTTTGCTTTATTAAAAAAAAAAGAAGAAAAAGAAAAAGAAAAGAAAAAATATTCTCCTCCTATTTTCAAGAATAATAATTGTATTTTATTAGTCAATTAAAATTTTCAAAATTAGTCTATTACGACTCGCTGGAACTCGTTAGAGATATAAATATTTATTTTAAATTTTTACTTTTTTCTTATTAAAGATTTCATGACCAATTTTTTTGTTATTTAAGTATAAAATTATATATTTTTATATTAAGTGAAGTTTTCAATTAAAATGATATAAAACATCTCAAATAAACACGATGAAGCCGAAATAGTATTGGTCGACTTTTAAAATTATCATGGAGAAATATTTATATAACTTGATTATTAAATTCAATTTAGTTGTTGAATTCAAGTTAAGTTAAATTTTCATATGAAAATCTAAAAATTCAATGAAAATATAATTATACACAGTGAATATTATTTAAATTGTATAATCATGTATATTTAATATAATTAGAATAATGACACAAAATAATTATAGATTCTATAAAAATATATGAATGTACTTTAAAAGGCAATATATATGCAACATTGAAAGAAGATGAGTCAAGCATATTTAAATAAATTATTTTTTATAATTTTAAATGATATTCTTATATTTAAGAATATGTTAGAAAAAGAAAGTAAATGAATTGATATATGACTTTCTAATGAAAACTTGAAAACATAATATATATGATTAATCAAATTAAAAATTGAAAATATTCATTATATGATAAATGATTTTTAATTGACTTTCAATTTTGATACATCTTGAATCTCTTCCGTATTAAAATTTTTAAGTAAATTTAAGTATTTATAGAATCACAAACAAATTGATTTTTTTTAGAAGAACATACTATTATAAATAGAAATTTTGATATTTGATAAAATAATAATAGGATTTTAGTTATTGTTGTTAAATAAACTATAAATTAGTGCATCTTCTTTTCTGCTATATTTTTTTATAGAACCCAAAATAATTTTTCTAGTCTCTAATAAAATTTTCTCAAAATCAAATTAGAATTTATCTAATTTGCTAATATTCAAACAATCAAAGTTATATTGGAATTTGTCTAACTTCTTAATATTCGAAATAACATAAAAAATATAAATTATTCTAATTGAATTCATTTATACAAACTATTATTATTTCTTTTTTGAAAACATATAAATTATTACTAATGGTTAAAATAACTAATTTTAAAATTTATAATGGGACAAAATAATAATTTGCATAATGAAAGTCAAATTATAATTTTTCTAACTTATTAATATTCGAACAATCAAAATTAAAAGAATTTGATATTCGAAAAAATATTAAAAAACATAAATTATTCTAATTGAATTCTTTTTTATTTAAATTAAATATAAATAACTATATATTAAATAATAATTATTTTATTCTTTCCTTATTTTAATTAAATAAGTTAAATTAGATAATTAAATTATTAAATTATAATAATTATATAATTATAAATTTGTAATATAATTAATTATATATTAAATAATAATTATTTTCTTATTCTAATTGAATTTATTATTTTCTTATTAAATTAAATATAGTTAGATATTAAATATAATTAATTATATACATTAATTGATATTTCATTTAGTAACAATGAATAAAATCCTATTATTTTATTATCAAATATCAAAATGTCTATTTATAATGGTATATTCTTCTAAAAAAAAAATTATTTGTGATTTTATAAACACCTAAATTTACTTAAAATTTTCATTATAAAATAGATTTAAGATGTATCAAAATTAAAAGTTAATTAAAAATCATTTATAATATAGTGAATATTTTCAGTTTTTAATGAAAAATAATTTTTTAAAATATAAAATATCTTTAAAAGTAATAACTTAATAATCAAAATATATTACTATTTTTTTAAAAAAAATAAAATATCATTAAAGGTAATAACGTAATAATTAAAATATATTACAGTATATTTTAAAATTTAAGAGTCACAATATTATATATATAAATGTGATGTTATGGTCAAAGCCAAAAAAATATTGATAACAGGTTATACTATTTAAGACTTGTTATATTAATATTATAACATGTTTAATTATATTACAAATTTATGATTATCTTTAAAATTTAGAATGCCATATGAAGAACTCAGATGTCACATCCTGCCTTTGAGATATGAAGGTCCTAGGGCATAAGTAATATAAAAGCACCGAAAATCCATATAACTCACTATCACTATCAAATCCAGTATAATATCATGCTACAATTGCCTAAGATCTCAATCCGCATTATAAAATTGCTCTTCCAATAATACAACCTTATATCCTCACTTCACTACCGTTAATTCTCAACTCACATATACATAAATTTTTTTTATACATATATATATATATATATAACAAATTTCTAGTTTACTCCCATGGAGCTCTACAATGACTAAAACTATAATTACATTAAAATAAAATATT
Source organism: Reutealis trisperma (assembly GCA_947687605.1). Lineage (NCBI taxonomy): Eukaryota > Viridiplantae > Streptophyta > Magnoliopsida > Malpighiales > Euphorbiaceae > Reutealis > Reutealis trisperma. The sequence goes on along the minus strand of CANTUT010000421.1, from coordinate 328,466 downwards.
ATGATGATGACTTATTTTTAAGAGAAGTATGAGACTTCAGGCTGGCTATCAGCTATAATTCAAATCTTTCACCTTCTTGATTCAGCTTGAAGTCACAGTTTTTATACACCTGCAAACACTAGTGAGTGGAGAGGGGTGAGCTTTTGATAAAAGCTCAGTGAGTAAAGAAGACATTTGAGAACATTGAGGTAAATATTAAACATTATAATATACTTTTAGTTGATAGAAAATCATTAAATTCTCTTGAAAATAATATCAAATATCAACTAATTTTGTAATACTTTTGAAAATTAAATTCATATGACTTATATTGTATATGAATTTAAAAAAAATTCATTTAAATATGAATAACTTATAATACGATTCAAATTCGAATTTAAATAATTGATAATCCATTTCAAACACGTTCTTCAAATAGCAAATACTTCATACTATCTTTTAAAATCTTATTACATTAGATGAGGGCTTTTTCATCAACACTATACTAGTTATAGCTCTTCTTGTGGAGCATTAGTCACACATCTTGTATTACCTTTTAAAACTTTATTTAAATAGCACTACATATATAGATAATTCAATTAAAATATACATTTAGTAGAAATTTGTATACACTAGATGAGTGTGGAATTTATCATCGCTTCTCATCAACATTACACTTGTGGCAAAGGTTCTTCTTGGAGCAATACCATGACGTAAGGTTAGCTAGGCCTTATGGTTAGGGTGTTCAAAATCCCTCCTAGCATGGGTCACTTCAATGTGCACAAAGCCTAATGTTCCCCACACCGGAAAAAGGGGATTTCTGCATTAATGACAATAGCATTATACCATTTTTGGTACTTCAAATAGTGTTCAATTAACATTGAGAAAGATCTAATTTACTAATAAATATGAAAATATAAATAGAAAAAATCAATGGAACATTATAACACTAGGATACTCTTCGAATCCGAGCAAGTACAATATCATTGTCAAATAAAATGTGATATGGTTTCAATGTAATTTCAAGTGAAGATTTAGAATTGATGTTCATAAAACAATAGTTTTGGTATCAATATTAATATGTACAATTTAACTAAAGAAAAGCAACAATGCAATTCTATGTACATAAAAGTATAGAATACACTCACCTTTTCATTTGTTTTCTTTAATTGCTTTCGACTACTCAATATGAGGATTGTCTCACCCCTCAAAGTTTTCCACTTCAATTGGTTTTTCTGGATCCTCTACATATAGTATACATATATATTAGGTTTAAGTTTCTATAAGCAAATTCATTAGAACATTAAAATTGAAAATCAATCTATCGATTTTTATCCTAACTTAGCCTCCTAATACTACTTTAATTTGAGTTACACTATTCCAATTATCATGATTCTAGAGGAATTTAAATCCTAATACGTTTTTCTCCAACATATCTGAAATTCAATGTATTTGAACTTTTGTAGCTTTTACGGTGACTTATCAAATTCTGCCCTAACTCTGCTACCTAGGTTCACTAAGCTTACTTTACTTTTTCTACTGTATATCAATCTATAAAACTTTAATTGACTTAATTATTTTTTTTAAATGAAATTAGACTCATAAGTTAACAATTCATTAGTCTTGGTCTTTAACTATTTCTATCTATAGGGTTCCCAAAACTCAGGCTGAAACCCTTAAAACCTTGATTGTCCTTCCTATTGAGATAGCCCTAATAACTATTTAACAACTATCTATCTTCTTAGAATTTTGCTACCAAATTTTTAGATCACTTAAATAACACTATAAGATGCATTTTATCTATTGAGTCAAGTCCAAATCTAATCCTAAAGTCCTCAATTCAAGTCTTAAATTCCAACAACATAGTCTAACCTACATGTTAGGCAACCTTATGTTCACTCCCATAACTCTCAACATATTGGAAATTAAATCAATCCCATTTTACATCACCAAATTCACATCCAAGATTCAATTTTTATGTTTTGACAATTGTCAAATTCAGACTCTAGGATTCTCAAAATTGAACATCAATTTCTAGCAGTTTGGTTGTCCACCAAACTCTAGTCATCTCCTTCCTTTCACTATATCTTACATGTTTCCTCATTAGTCTATCTTGAAATGACCACTCAACACTTCCCTTCATTTTCTCCTCTTTTCCAACTTCATCTATCATCAATCAAACCAACATAATCACATCATGCTCAAAACTAGCAAGTATAACATTGTTCTTACCTTGGTTGGAGCTAGATTTGGGATTTTTCTTGGATTTTTCTTCTTTCCTCTTCTCCCGCACATTTTCTCTCTTCCTTTGGCTGTCTAATCTCTATTCTTTCTCAACTTAGGCAGATTTTTAAGTGTTAGAAGCATAAAAATGATATTTATCTTCTCATAAGACTTTATATAGTTTCTTTTTCTTTTTCTTTTATTTTATTCACTTGGAATTTTGACAATATCTTCATCCTCCACTTTTCCATGCCTAGGCTAGCAGCTTTTCTAGACATTTTTCTTTCTTTTTCTTTTTTTTTCTTTTGTTGATGAGTTGGATGGTGAGTCATCACATAATGATGATAATTTTGTTATTTATTACAAAATTATCATTTTTAATCTTTAATTATTCTATTATTGTCTAATAATAATTTTCATTAATAATTTAGGTTTCTAATGTTATTTTTAATCATTTTTCCATTAATCTTCCCTAAGCTTAAATTTTCTAAAATTCCAAAAATCGAAGTCCGTCAATTACGCACATAACTTACCGATTTTGCTTAAGTATTTTCTATACTCAACTCCAACTTCTTTTTTGAGTTTCATCACTTTTATATTGTCATATTTGCTTAACTTCTCCAAATAAAATATAAAAAACTATTTCAGAGTCGGGATTTCTTAACTCACTCTAAATGCCTCAATTTTCTGAGCATGTATCCTTTTTAGGTTCCTATTTTCCTTCTTACACTCTCCATTTCATTTGTTTTTATATCAAATCCATCTCCTTTAATACTCTTGTAATGTTTTTTACCTTATTTCATACTATTAGGGGGCTCGATTTCTAGACCGATACTCTTTCAATACTTTGATTTTTCGCAATTGTCATCTATACTCTTTTGCTCTTAATCTGGTCACTTTTCTTATAATCTCAACACTCACAATGAACCCAAAATCGAGTATTATATCAGAGAAAAAAATGATAGAACTTATTAGTTTCCTCACTAATGGAAACATAAAGAAGCATTTAATGGCTAATTTCATAATTATAAACACCAAAAATGCTCCTATTGAGCATATTGCCTAATTTAAATACATTGTATAGGCTAAATAAAATGAAAGGCATTCATGAATTTAATAGACAAAATTTCAAATTAAATATACTTGTTTAATTTACTCTTTATGCTAACCTTAATATGAAATAGACAAAAAAATTAAACATACTAACATTTATATCAATCAAAACCAATCGTTTTAACTGAACTCTACTATTACTGAATGTTTCTATAAAATGAACTTGTACAACCATGAGTTTAATGCTTCATTTTATTTCATAAAGTTTAAGGGTATGGATTGTTTGGTTTTTTTAAATTGTTTGCCATGATGACTTTAAAAAGTTAATGAGAATAAGACTGATGAGAATAAAAGTTTATGAATTAAATTGATGAAGACAATAACTATATATGTTTATATAGAGCAAATTTAATGTAATATTAATAGAAGGAAATATAATTCACCTAAGAAAATAAAGTTTTATTATGATTAATGTTGCGTGATTTCTGCAAGTGTACAGATCGTTTATAAGTAATAAAGTGATGAGTGAGTATCGTTCCCACGAGGAAAGGTTTGTCAAGTACCAATTTTAAGATTACTCTATTATTTAGAAAATCAATTATGAGATTTTATATTTTAAGCTAAAGTAAAATTCAAGTAAATAAATGATAATAAATATGAAAATAAGATTAAAGGTCTAAGATTTAGAATTCATCAATTGATCACATATGATTTTTTTATAATTTTTAGATGGATTATTTTTGCTGGAATTAATGATTAGATTTCCCTAAATTATATGATGTTCTCTCTCAAGATACAACATGTGTGTTCACATTAACCTTATGTCTACTCTCATGATCATAAGCAATTAACACAAACCCATTAAGTTTTATGAAAATCCTTTTAAAAATCACAAAGGAGTGTTCTTATCTCTAAGCAACACATACCCTAGGTCTAATATCTTATGAACTAATATTGTGTTTCCACTCTCGCTACTTCACACAATATCTTAAATCATGCAATTAATGGCCAGTTAATTACAAGCATTAAGTTTAAGATAAAAGATTAATTACAACAATCAAACCCAATCAATTAAATATAAATAATCATATGCAAATCAAAAGATTACATCTAAATCCTAAAAAAAATGAACTTACCTACTCATAATTAAAAAGAAAGAAATGATTAAATTAACAATAAACATAATAACAACTTAAAATTAACTTCAAGAGTAAAGTTTAGAAAGAACTTGTGTTGGGATACAATATTTGATGAACTCAAGCTTCTAAAAATTCCTCCTCTTGATGAAAATAAAAATAAAACAAATCTACTCTAAGAAAGCTTATCAAAATCTCTCTACATATTTTTTTTATGGATTTTCTTTGATGATATTTTCCTTTGCCAAGCATGGTATTTATAGGCATGTTTGGTGGAAGAATTCAAGTTCCATTAAAATTCTTACATCAAAAATTCAACATTGATGGTTAGATTGGCCACCAACCATTGAATTCCTTCATCAATATTCAAAAATGGTTAGGTTAGCCACCAACCATTAAATTTTGGCCATCAACCATTGAATTTATTTCTCATGGATTGAAAACTTAAATCATTGCTTGCATCATTATTTTTATGACATCACCGCCTACATCATTTATTTTATTGTATCATTATGACATTATTTTGATCTGCAAAAATAAAATAAAAATACTTAAAATATGTTATAATTTATTTATAAATTGTAAAACTATTTGTTTCTGAAAATAAGTAATAATATTATTGCATTTTCGAGAACTGAGCTAAAATTTAAGTTTAAACAAATAAAATAACTCTAAAAATATAGAGTTATCACACCCCCAAACTTAAGTTTTTGCTTGTCCTCAAGCAAAAGAAAATTCAAAACCTAAACTAGTCCACTTTCGTAGGAAATTACGATTGCATTTAGCGTATGCAACAAGCCTTTAAACCCCTAGGTGTCCCATAGAGGACGAGTTATAGTCTCGTGAGGACTTTCAGTGGTGATACCCATAAACACCTATAAAATTTTAAACCTTCAAATATTTATTTCAAAAAGGAAATTTAATCTTCTCATGCTTAGTTTGAATAATTTTTCAAAGGTCTCAAGAAATTAATATTCACAAACAACATATCAATAATATTACAAGTCAAGTTTCTATCTCAGATTCAAAATAATTCTCATCTTAATCATGTCTTGGATAACCATGCATTAAATCAACCGCAAAGAAATTGTTGCACTTTAGATAGGCATATACAGACTGATATCTTTAAATGCCTCTATCAAATGATACAAAATAGATGTACAAATCTCATAAACATATTAAAGCAAACAATCTCCACTAATGGAATTCACAAATCAAGAGAGATCAATAGGTCTTGACTAGGGTTGTAATGGGGTTAACACAAGGTATTTTGGCTAAACAAAAAAAAGGCTAAATGAACAAAAGTAACATAATTATGCTAAGTTTACAAAAGAAAATCAATAGCTCAAATAAAGGGATTTTGTTAATGAAGGATCCCTTTTATCTTAAGTATCATTCTTCTTCAATATTTTCTTCTTTTAAGCCCCCTCTTCTTCTTTTTTTTTTCTTCTTTTTTTTTTTTTTATAGTTTTTTTTCTTTTTTTTTTTCGCCAACAACATAATTCTAAAGATAAGCAAGAATTACTAACTTTTATTTTATTCAATTTTCTTGCTTTTCCCCAAACTCATTTTAAGCAGAAGGTGATCTTTTATAATGAATAATACTCTCAGTTATTAGAGATCCTTATTTTCTTTTAAAACTTCAATAATTCCCTTTTCTTTATTAGAATGTAAACTTGACAAACTTATCTCACAAATAGGGTGAAGAATAACAATTAAGGTTAATTAACAAAGAAAGAAAGCTAAAATTAACAAGGCACAAAGGGGTAAACTGGGGAAAAAAATTAAAATAAGGGTGGATATAAGTAACAGGCTAAACAAACAATGCCTAAATCACATCTCTCTTTCAAAAGGAATTCAAAATTTCACCTCAAAAGTTTGCAAAAACATGTTCTAAGATAAGTGAGGCAAATGAAGATAAAAATGTGTAGAAGCCCTCTCTAAGTAAGCATACACAAATTCAATGCAATAAATATAATGCAAAGCAAAGCAAAACATAATCTTAATAAAAGTTAATTTCTTACCCAAAATAGTTGCTCAACCTGAAATACTTTAATAAATTGTCCACAAATACCAATTAAAATCAATCATTGGCCTTTCATCAAATTATTTAACATAAGCATATTTTATCAATAAAAGAGTAAAAATTTTAAATTATTTCATCAAAACATAAAAGAAATGACTGAAAATAAAAAACAAACTAAACCTCCCCCAAACTTGCAATGGACATTGTCCTCAATGTCAAAGAAACAAACCAAAAGAAAGAAAATAGTCCCTCTTGTAGAAAAATAGATTCCAAATTATAAACAGAACGTGCATTCCACTTCCTTGTTTCCGATAAAACATTATGAAACAACACTAAAAGCAAGCATTAGAAACTAATCACACAAAAAAGAAAACATCAATTTTTTTTTTTGTATTTATTATTTTTTTATTTTTTTTTATTTTGGAAACTAAAAAAAAAAAGAAAAGAAAAAAAAATATAGATGTGTATCAAGAGCACAAAAAGTACTCTTTACTTTGCCATCTTGTATAAACAACTCTTCAGTTAGCTAACTAGTTAGTTAGTTAGCTAACTAGTTAGTTTTTTTTTTTTTTTCGAAAAGGAAAATCACATTAATTTAAGATGCGTATCAAGAGTACAAAAGTAACTCTTTACTCAGCCATCTTACATTTAGTGAATCGAATCTAAAACTTTGCTTGATCAGGTGTAACAAAAACTCACACACAAAACAAAAAAAATGCGATAAAAAAAACTACAAGAGTTAGGGAAGTTATAATCGGAGATTTAGATCCAGTCCTCGCTTTCTACTGCTACTAGCCCTGGGGTGCCAAACTACTTGCGCCATTAATGGATCATGTTCAGATTTAAAATTTTGCATTTGATCAATCAATTGATCAATAGTTGAAGCAGAGACTAAGATGCGTCGACTCGCTGGTGTCATAAAACCCTGTTCCACAGCATGATCAAAAAAAGATAACAAACCATTATAAAAACCATCAATATTAAGTAATCCCAATGGCTTTTGAAGAACAGCTAATTATGTCCAAGATGCAATGGTGAAAATATCTTCAAATGTTTCTAAACCACCAGGTAATGCGATAAAAGCATAAGCATTGAGATTCATGTATGCCATTCGTTCGTACATGCTATTAACCTGTAACTCATTACCTATAGTTCCACCAGTGATATGTTTATTTCGAGCCAAAGCCTTTAGAACTATTCCTAAGACTTTACTACCTCTAATATATGTAGAACTTGCGACACAACCCCTTAACCCTAAACTACCTCCCTCAAACACCAAATCAATTTTTCGTTCAGGTAAAATCCTACCAAGTTCATTAGCTGCTATCAAGTACTCTCTTTTCTTGCTAGAGTTTGGACTACAAAAGACACAAATAGTTTTGAATTTGTGTGTTGAGGATTCTGCCATTTTCTCTCATAGATCTCTCGAAAGGATTGTGTGCATATTGACAATAATGAATGTGCATATAAAGAAACTAGAAGAGTAAAAGAACAGTTCAATAAGATAAAATAATTATTGACAAAAAAAGTATAAAAACAAAATGATAATAAAAATAAAAATAATCAATGCTGTGTGTACAAATGTCAAAAGAAATATTTGAAAAACTAAAAAGAAATAGACATTGAAAGACTAAAAAGCTAACGAAAGTAGAAAAATCTGCAGCATGTGTACAAAAGTCAAAAAGAAAATATTGAAAAGCTAAAAGTAGACATTGAAAGACTAAAAAGTTATCAATAAAAAAAAAGAATCTGCAGGAAAATAAAATCTAGGTGCTAAAAGGTCAAAAAGTACTGCAAGATGTAAAAAAAAAAATAATGCACTAAAAAATAAAAAAGTTAGTGATACACCTGATTATAAATAGTAGTTGTGATTTTGGCTCACATCTCCCTCTGGTTTTACGTCCAGTAATGGCTTACACGTCTTCTATGAGTCGAGGATAGGCTTCCCATCCAGTTTTCTTATTAACTGGCAAACAAGGTCTTTTATCGTCGGATTCCCTAGACTGTAACGCTGCTTCTCTTCTTTGAATAGTTCCCATAAATCTAAAAGAGTGCGTTGAACTTGTCCACAAGGATGCGTCTCAAGAGTCTGTAGGATATTATCCATAGACTCCTTACTCAATCCATCCTTTATGAATTTAATTTTGTCTTCTCGATTTATGGATGCAAATCCAATATTTCTACAGCGTGTGTTGCAATTCCATCTTACACACTTGTAGCAGACTCCCATTCTCTTAGCTCTCTTCTTCTTTGAGTAAGAACTTCTCTCCGTACCTAGCAAACATTTAATAAATGAGTCATCAAGCTCACCTGCCAATCGTACTTTGGCTTCTATGATCCAGCGAATATCCTCAGGAAGATTCAGACGCCTAAATGCCTTCATTCTTTCTAGTCTGCGTTCATCAATTTTCCTGAGTATATCTTGGGGACGAGTTGGAAACCTGTTTTTTAGTGCTGCAAGAGATGCTTCCATATCTTTAGTTGAGAAAATGAAAGAGAAAATTTAAAATGAAACAACTAAACAGAAATAAAAGAAACCTAATAAAGAGAAAACTTGGGTTTCCTTCTAATAAGCTATTTAATAACTCACAAACAACACTAAAGCAAAATTAAAATAGAACGAAACAAACAAAAGAACAAAAGAAATTAAAAAGAAGTAAAAAAGTTAGAAATTTGGGTTGCCTCCCAAAAGCACTTAATTTATAGTCTTTAGCTTAACTATAGCTAGATCTTCATCATGGAGGATAGTGCACAAAGTATATCATCTCGATAATCATGGAAAGATAGACTTTTGCCAATTTTAATGAGTCAAGCCAACTTGATTTGAACCTGCAGGGAAAAAGGTTAAGACAGAAATTATTTAATATTTTACAATTAGGCTCATAATTTCCAAAAGCTTTCAAATGAGCTCTTTTTCTTACTCTAAATTTTCTCAACAAATTGAGATAAGAAGGTAGTGGTGTTGAATCAAGAGTTGGTGAGTGCTCAATTGATGGTGGTGAATGTTTCTTCTTTTCTTTCAAGTCATCAAATTGATATTCTTTATGGTTTGGCATATTTAGTGTTGTTTTCACCAAACAAACTGAAAGAGTTTCCTTTGAGTTCTCTTTTTCAAATACCTCTTTAATTTCCCCATTAATTTTGACTACTCCACAGATATTATCCATAAGAGAAGAATATTTCTTGGGCAAATTGAGCTCAACTTCTTCCTTTTTTTCTTGCTTGCTTGAAGTATCTGCTTGATCAATCATCTCTTCCTCATCATCACTCAAAGAAATTGCCAAACATTGATCTTTAGAATATTTTTCAATTTGGCTTGTTAGGTTACCATGGCCTTGAGCATCTAATGGACTAGCAAAATGTTCCATTTGTACATTAAAATTTGTATTGTGGCTAGTCCATTGACTCATCCTATCTTCCAATCTTTCACATCGTTCATGAGTAGCATTTATGAATCTTTCCAATGCTGCTTCATAAGATGGTCTGTGCTCCTCAAATGGTGCATGATCTTGAAAATCATATTGATAAGGATACATGAATTGTTACCTTGATCGCATTGGTTTTCCCATGAAAAGCTTGAATAGTCACTCCATCCTGAGTTGTTTATGTTAGAATATGAATAATTCTCATGCCTATTATAATTTGAAAAAAATTGTACCTGCTCTGCATATTGGCATTCAAAATTCAAGTGATTACCTCCACATAGATTACAACTCAAACATGAAGTAAATAAAGTATTAGCATCAAGTTCATCAATTAAGTTAGCCAATGTATCAATTTTAGCGTTTAACTTACTAAAACTATCCTCACCATAAATGTTTGCTGCTTTATTTAGCATCATTCCTCCATTGCACCATTATAAGTTGTGCAAAGCCATCTTTTTTTTTTTGTTCTTTTTTTTTTTATAAAAGTTTAAAAAAATATGCAAAATTTTAAAAAAATATACAAAATAAATCTAAAGTAATAGAGTATATCAACTTATTGATATTGTCAAAAATTGCCTTCCCCGGCAACGGCGCCAAAAACTTGTTGCGCGATTTCTGCAAGTGCACAGATCGTTTACAAGTAATAAAGTGATAAGTGAGTATCATTCCCACGAGGAAGGGTTTGTCAAGTACCAATTTTAAGATTACTCTATAATTTAGAAAATCAATTATGAGATTTTATATTTTAAGCTAAAGTAAAATTCAAGTAAATAAATGATAATAAATATGAAAATAAGATTAAACGTCTAAGATTTAGAATTCATCAATTGATCACATATGATTTTTTTATAATTTTTAGATGGATTATTTTTGATGGAATTAATGATTAGATTTCCCTAAATTATATGATGTTCTCTCTCAAGATACAACATGTGTGTTCACATTAACCTTACGTCTACTCTCGTGATCATAAGCAATTAACACAAACCCATTAAGTTTTATGGAAATACTTTTAAAAATCACAAAAGAGTGTTCTTATCTCTAAGCAACACATACCCTAGGTCTAATATCTTAATGAACTAATATTGTGTTTCCACTCTCGCTACTTCACACAATATCTTAAATCATGCAATTAATGGCCAATTAATTACAAGCATTAAGTTCTAAGATAAAAGATTAATTCCAACAATCAAACCCAATCAATTAAATATAAATAATCATATGCAAATCAAAAGATTACATCTAAATCCTAAAAAAAATGAACTTACCTACTCATAATTAAAAAGAAAGAAACAATTAAATTAACAATAAACATAATAAAAACTTAAAATTAAATTCAAGAGTAGAGTTTAGAAAGAACTTGTGTTAGGATACAATCTTTGATGAACTCAAGCTTCCAAAAATTCCTCCTCTTGATGAAAATAAAAATAAAACAAATTGACTCTAAGAAAGCATATGAAAATCTCTCTACATATATTTTTTTTATGGATTTTCTTTGATGCTATTTTTCTTTGCCAAGCATGGTATTTATAGGCATGTTTGGTGGAAGAATTCAAGTTCCATTAAAATTCTTACATCAAAAATTCAACATTGATGGTTAGGTTGGCTACTAACCATTGAATTCCTTTATCAATATTCAAAAATGGTTAGGTTGGCCACCAACCATTAAATTTTGGCCACCAACCATTGAATTTATTTCTCATGGATTGAAAACTTGAATCATTGTTTGCATCATTATTTTTATGACATCACCACCTGCATCATTTATTTTATTGCATCATTGTGACATCATTTTGATCTGCAAAAATAAAATAAAAATACTTAAAATATGTTATAATTTATTTATAAATTGTAAAACTATTTGTTTCTAAAAATAAGTAATAATATTATTGTATTTTCGAGAACTGAGCTAAAATTTAAGTTTAAACAAATAAAATAACTCTAAAAATATAGAGTTATCAATTAATAATTTTAATGTCTAAAGCTAATTAGTGATCTAACAAAATATGAAAGAAAATTAAAATTTGAGTATTCGAATAATATAAATAAACAATTAATCTTAAAAATAAAATTAGATTTATGATTTATTACATAAAGTTCTATTATATATTAGATTTATTTTAATCTTAAAAATAAAATAATTTTAATAAATAATAGTTAAAGATCATATTACCCTCAGATTAAATACACAATTAGTAAGAGCATAATAAGGGGCACATAAGTAAATATGTTTTTCTTCCCCTTACCATATATATATATATATATAATAGTCACAATGCTAGAAATTTTTTTTAAGGATTTAAATTTTTTATATTATAATTTATATCAATGTGTTATATATAAGTAAACTAATTTCTATACATATAAGAAAGATTTTCACATAAAATAAAAAGGTCAAATATAAATATAGCCAATTTTTAATAATTTTACACTAAAAAAATGGATTTTGGATGTTAGGGGGCCATGCTCTCCTTAGTCCTCCCCTCCCTCTATCAATGTGTCCAAAAGAATATATATCTTTCATTCATATTGATAAAAGTACATCTTAATTTTTGAAATAAAAAATATAAAATCATACATCAAGAAATACTAAAACTCAAAATTGACTTGAATTTCTTCTGATAATCTCCAATCGTGTTTATAGAGCATATCATCTAATACCCTCCAATTGTATTGATAGAGTATTAGATCCAGCACATCGGCAGGAAATGTGTTTTGCTCATCGGCTATTTGCAGCTGCAAATCAAATTTAATGTCTTTCAACAAGCATGATTGCTTGAAAATCAATAAAAAATTCAAATCCAAAACTTCCATAAAGGAAGATACTGAAACTTCCATGAAAGAAGACATAAAAAACTTATATGAAAAAATACTCATAAAATTTCAGAAAAACAGAAAATAACATAATGAAATCAAATCTATACCTATAAAGAATACAAATTAACATATCTATATAAATCTGTATTTTATTTGATAAATAATCTAAATAAAAAAGATAACAAAACCACCGCCAATCAAAAGAGAATATCAACGGTGCTTCAAGAAATAAAAATTTGAGGAACTAGAGAGAAAAAGAATAGAAGAGGCGGTTAGGGTTTAGAGAGAATTGACTTTTCATTTTTATATAGAAGTATGTTTGAAAATGAATAATCACATGTTTTAATTATATAATATTCATTAATAAAATTAAGTAAACTTAAATCTTAATTTTAGAATAAAATTTATAAAAAAAGTGTCATCTAATATATATATTTAAAAAAAAAAAAAGACAATTCTTCAAGATCATCATCATTACTGACAGATAATTGCATCATCGAAAAAATAAATGCCCATAATCTTTTCAAATATAACTAAAATGTCAGTTACAATAATATCCATCATAAGAATGTTATTTTTCACACGTAAATCATAAATTTTGTAGCAATTTTATATTTTTTTACCAACATCAGAAAGCAATAACTCTGGGGAACCAGTTTTAGCTTTGTGAAAAATTAAATATTATTTCAAAAAATTTTAAATGGTTATTTGCAAAAAATCAAATATGCACATATATAATTTTTTTTAATAAATTAAAATTTTACTCCTTACATTCCTAAGTATCTGTCGTTTTAGAGATGGATAATGCTACATAATCCAATACTTTTATCTAAACTTATTAACCCAACTGATGTAGCATTATTACATTGGAATATATATATATATATATATATATATATATATATATATATATATATATATATATATATATATATATATATATATATATATATATATATATATATATATATATATATATATATATATATATATATATATATATATATATATATATATATATATCATCACTCTTTGGATCGATGAGATAATCTTCAGAATGATCTCTAGTAGGGGGAGCAGCAAGAGAAGTAGCAGTAGTAAGAGCAGTAGAAGGTACTGACGGAGCAGGAAAATATATATATATATATATATATATATATATATATATATATATATATATATATATATATATATATATATATATATATATATATATATATATATATATATATATATATATATATATATATATTCATCATCACCCTCTGGATCGATGAGATAATCTTTAGAATGATCACCAGTAGGAGGAGCAGCAGGAGAAGTAGCAGTAGTAAGAGCAGTAGGAGGTACTGACAGAGCAGGAAATAGAGGCATAGGAGTCTGCAAATGAGAGGGAAGAGCTAACCCCGTCTAGTTTGACAATGACTGTAAGCACTCATGCATAGCTTGTATATGAGCATCAACAATAGCTTGGTAGCCAGTAAGCCTCTCATCTACTCACCTGTCCACCTCTCGCTGAATGTTCTCTGCTAAAAGGGCTAGAGGGGTAGGGTAGAAGAAGTGATGGCACCTGAATGTCCATAAAAATGCTGGGTTTGAGAACCGATGCCATAAATTCTTCCCTTCTCTAGGTCCCTAATAGCCTTTAGGAACAACTCTCTCTCATCCACCTGGCAAGACTCACTAGATTCCATGATAGGCTGAGACAACTACTGATGGAGATTATGGATATTCTCATGTAATATATAAAATATTAGCAAGTATCATAAAACTATAGCATTTACTAAAGCATTATACAAAAATTTATTTTAAATTTAATTAACTGATATGTTATTTACGTTAACCCTCTGAGATTTGGCATCCATAAATGTCTTTGCATCATGCTTCTTCATGTGTATACACGAAGACATCGATAGGCTGAACCTCGCATCCCAACTCACAAGCCTTTACAAATCACTCAAATATACTAACATGCTGTGAGGCCTCGCCCGAGCACCGGTCCGATCCACCGATGGATCTAAATGCTCTTTAGGAGAAACTCTACGATTGGAACTCGCTGTGAGTTCTGAAAATTGATTTTTGTAATGTGACAGTTGTAAGGTGAGTCGCCACTTTAATTTGCTTATTTTAATTGGGAAAATTAAAGAAAACCCAAATTGATTTACTCCAAAAAATGATTTGATTTACCCCAATAGAAAATTGCACCGATCCGCGAGTGACCAAGGAGGGTTCGGGGATCAGGTTTTGGTAATTACACGGTTAAGAAAAATATGTTTTCTTCAGTTTGGCTAAAAATGTAAAATAACTCTTGAACAGGAATTTTTGTGTATGCATGAACAGGAATATGATGATGAATGAACAGATATATGATGCGATGGAATGACAATAATAAATAAATAGGCAAGATAAATCCTACTTAATTATTACAATATCAAAACAAATGGAATAAAGGGGATCTTTACTCTAGCCCTTATGGGTACTAGGAAAAGCACACATTCCCCAAAATAAACTAAAAATAAAATCACAAACAAAAGATTAATATGAATAAATCAAAACAAAAAGGACTAAATATTAATAAAAAGATTTTGGAGTTGATGCCCTTCAGATTGGCAGCTTGCGTATCCTATTGAATAGGAATCAAACCCCACACAGTTCTCCCTTCTTACGAAGGAGGGGTTTTAAAAATGTGTTGGTTTGCTTATTAACTTAATTCTGATCCTTAAATTAATAAGTTTTTTTAGATCTTTTCAGTTTTAGACCTAAAGAAAATTCTAGATCTGAATTTAGAATTTTAAAATGGGAAAGGGATTATACCTTTGTTTTTCTCAGCTTTCGTACAAATGGAACTAGTTTTGCTCCGGATCTCAACTCCACCTTAAATTCAAAGGAAGCTTGGAATCTGGATCTAGAAGCAGCAAATATGTGAGTATAAGAACGAAAATATGCTTTGAAATATGCTTGAATTGCTTTGAAATGCTCTAGAACACTTTAGAACTCGTTGGAAATCATCAGAAGTCGTGCCAAATGAGGCTGGGGGAGGCTCCTATTTATAGAGTTGACAGAGGAGAAGCCAGCAGTACGGACAACGGCGTCGACGGCAGGGGCGGCACGGCCGACCCGCCGGCCGTCTGGGCGGTATGCCAGACGTGTCGCCATACCGGCGGCATGATTTTGATGCCGCGCCGGTGGCACGACCTTTTTTCGGCGGCACAGAATGTGTGCCACCTCCTGGCCGGCACGGGATGCGTGCCTCCCAGCGCCACTCGCGCGGCTCAATCCGTTTCTATCCATTTCTGGCCCGTTTCAACTCCGATTCGAGCTCTGCTTAATTTTGTGGGTTCATGACTGAAAAGCAGTTGACTGAAGGTAAAAAGATTCAAGAAATTTATTTTTCTATGGGACGCTGCCCCCTTGACCCCTGCCCGCTAACCGGCTAGCAGGACCACCATATGCGTAGCGCCCTATTCCTAGTAGGTGTCAAGCTACAGCCGAATTAGGGGGTGCAAATTTAAGGGTTCACAGCTGCCCCCTCATCATAATTGGCTTTAAGGAAAAGGCGATTATGATGATAGTGAACCCTGGGAAGTGATGCCATGTCAGACTTTGGGCTTGTGCTCTTGCAACATCAGATTTTTGGCTTGTATCTTCTTCTACCATATCAGATTCTAGGCTATACTATGTCAGATTCTGGGTTATACCATGTTAGACTCTGGGCTTGTGATACTTGCTTATGCTTATTGTGCATGAGGACATTCATGCTTTATGCAAACTGAACCTTATCAAGGACAAACAAGGTATAAAGATATTAACCTTTTGGGAGAGGGCCCATGAGGTTTTGTCAATGGCCATTGGTTTGACCTTAGCGTCGGATGTGAGAATGGTGATCTTTAATTGTTTTGGAGATAAAGATGTTCTGGTGAATCAAGGCTATCTGTTCTGCCTAGACTTTGAAAGATTTGGAGATTTGGTCCACCTAGGGAATTCAAATTGGTGTAGCAAGGCCATCTGTTTGGCCCTACTATTGGGGAGATTATGATCAAAGTTATCTGTTTGACTTTGATGTTTGGGAAGATTAGGATCAAAGCTATCTGTTTAGCTTTAGTGGTTGGGAGGATTGAGGTCAAAGCTATCTGTTCGACTTTGGTGATTGGGAGAATTGGGATCAAAGCTATCTGTTTGTCCTTGATGGTTGGGAGGATTGAGGTCAAAGCTATCTGTTTGGCTTTAGTGGTTGGGAGAGTTAGGATCAAAGCTATCTGTTTGTCCTTGTTGGTTGGGAGGATTGAGGTCAAAGCTATCTGTTCAGCTTTGATGGTTAGGAGAGTTAAGATCAAAGCTATCTGTTTGGCCTTGATGTAAGGAGGAATAGGATCAAAGCTATCTGTTTGGCTTTGATGTTAGAAAAGTAGGGATCAAAGCTATCTGTTTGGCTTTAGTGTTAGAAGGATTGGGATCAAAGCTATCTGTTCGGCTTTGGTGTTAGATTTAGAGAAGGCTATGTCTCTGAAAGACGATGGGTGTGGAAATGTCAACATGGGTGGCTCGACTCATTTTGCCCATTGTTGATTAGTCCTTGTAGGGAAAGGTCTTGGCCAAGGTGGGAAGGTCTGGTGAAGGAAATCCATTTGAAAGGCTTAATATGATTTTGCCTTTAAAGGAGATCATGGGCTTCATAAATGAAGGCCTTTTTGGGAGTGGGCTTCATGGTGAAGGCTTCTTGGTTTAAGCTTTATGATGAAGGCTATTGGTCTTGGGCTTCATGGCGAAAGCTTTTGGTTTTGGGCTTCATGGCGAAGGCTTATGAATTTGGGCTTCATGGCGAAGGCTTTTGGATTTGGGCTTCTTCATGAAGGCTTTTTGATTTGGGCTTCTTGATGAAGGCTTTTGGATTTAGGCTTCATGAATGAAGGCTTCTAGATTTGAGCTTCTTAACAAAGGCTTTTGGATTTGGGCTTCATGAATGAAGGCTTCTGGATTTGACCTTCTTTGATGAAGGCTTTTGGTTTAGGCTTCTTGATGAAGGCTTTTTGAGAGATATGGCTCGACTTCTGGTTTTGCCAAGGAAACTAGATTTAAAGATGATAAGTCTTGATAGACTTGGGGATTTTGGTTCTACTCATTTTGAGATTATGCCAAGGAAAGGGTGGTAAATGGTATGATTTACCAATGAGGCTTAGGATGGAACAATATGATTTCATAAAATTTGAGAATGGTTTTGAAGGTAGGCTGAAACTTCTGAAAAGAATCATAGACGTTGTATGATTTTGCTTTTTGTAGCATGAATCATGAAAAGAACAAGTCAAGCTTTTCTTGTTATTTGAGATTGAAGAGACTCTTGGAGTAACACTTAATTGTAAATTGCACTAGTTGACACAAAGAGCTCTTAGGAATGACTAAAGGGCTTAGTGGAAGAAGATAAATTGGGGATCATACTTCCAAATGAGAGATAAGGATATGATAAACTGGAGAAATATATGAGGGATTCTGCCTTAGCTCTTTGAGCTAAGCGACGAGACAGATTGACAAATGATGACAGGGGAAGATATGCCCCCATTGTAGGATAAGGGCATAGAAGATTGTATATCCTTAAACAATAAACCTTTGGTTAGGAAGGATGACATGAGATGAGAAAAATTGATTGGAGATGATTTGACAATTTTGGACATGAGGGAAGAAGACTTGGATGAGCTTTCTCTCTTTCTCTCTCTCTCTCTTTCTCAGCTCTAACTTTTGCCTAAGCTGCCCTTTTTGGGTTTTCAACTTAGCGAGCTTGCATTTAGGAGAAAACATTCCACCATGATTTGGGCTGCTGCTTTGAGGGCCTCTGGCCTTTGAATTCTAGATTTGACAAAGGTCTTTTCTGAACTTGTTCACCTTTGTTGAGGTGCATTATTTGATTACCTAATGTGCAATAGGTAATACCATTTGATTTGCTCTTTATGCTTTAACTATTTGACCTTCTTTGATTAGGTGCAATTGTTGAAGGCACCTCAAATTCCTGCATGTGCTAATTTTGGTGGATTTGACTGTTTGTTCATTTCTCTCACTTTCTTTCTCTTTTTTTTTTCTTTTTTTTGGGTAAGCTCATCCATGTCAGAATGAAAAGAAAATGTATGTGCATTACCATAAAGGAAACTTTATTGCAAGATGACAAAAGAAACCGCTATGGTCGATGAGAATAAAGAAAAATAAGACGACAGACTCCGACTCAGATTTGGACTGAGACTTGGAATTCAATCTCAGACAGGTCAGATTAGCTGAACTTAAACTACTCCATGACATGCCTTCTAGGGCTGAGGTAAGGTAGGGTTGAGTTAGGACTAGATTCCTCATCACTGCTCAGGTTGGTGGTGGGGAATTCGACTTGAAATGATATACTTAGGATGCAATCTTCAACTTTTGAAGCAGTTGCAACTAAAGCTCTGAAGGTGGGTAGGTATTGTGTTAACAAATGGGCTCTGTAGGCAGGAAGTAGATTCTTGACAATGATATCTACTTGTTCTTGCTCGGTTGGCCTGTTTACCATTTAAGCAGCTTTAGCCCTCCACCTTGTAAGGAACATGGAAAAGGACTCATCTGGAAGTTGCTTTGCGGTTTCCAAATCCCTTCTTGTAATGTCCTCTTCACTATTATAGTGGTACTGTTCGACAAATGCCTTGCAAATGTCCTCCCAAGTCTGTTTTTGGGTATCATCCAAGTTAATAAACCATCTTAGGGCAAGATCAATAAGAGTTTGATGAAAGAGTTGAGCAAGGAGCTCATTGTTGATACCAAAGGGATGCATTGCCCCCACATACATCTTTAAATGGATCTTGGGGCAAGTAGTACCATCAAATTTGTCCAAATTCGGCATCTTGAACTTTGGTGGAACTCTTGCATTGGGAAATAAGCTCAGGGAGCCTGTATCAACTAGGTCCTCTTTTTTCTTCAGACTTTTTATCATTTTTTCCATGTGCTTAACTTTTTCCATGATGGCTTTGATTTCAGGATTGAATTCCTTCCCTTGGAAAGGATTCGCGGGTCGAGAAGTGAGAGTAGGGGTGAAACTTGGTGGTTGAACTATCATGGGTTAATACAGCGAGTTGTTTCTAAGGAATTCAAGTGATGAAATAGGTAGTGGTGGAATGATGTTAGTGTTTGTAAGTTCTTTGTCTTTGGATTCAACTCTGGAAGTGGATCCATAGACAGGATAATAGGTGGGTTTCGGGTCAAGTTTGAATGATTTTGGCTCAGTGGGGTTTTGGGCCAGAGAGGTCTGTTCCAGCATGGTTCAGACATCCTCCATGATAGCCCTCCTTTGGGCCCTCAGCATGTCTTGGAAAAGGGCTTCCTGCCTTTTCATGATGGCCTCTTGATGTTCAGAAAGTTTGGAAAACAGCTCATCGAAGATCTCATCAGCCCTGGTAGTATTGGTCTCTACTCCGGCAATAGACATCTTTTCAACCTTTAAAAGGGAAAAGGGACTGGGTTAGTATCTAGCTTTGGAAAAAAGAGTTATGGGGAGGTGTGACAAACCAAAGGACCTTAGGTTTAATGACAATGAATGACAGTGTTTTGTGGTTAGGTTGACGGTGTGAGGATAAAGATAAGGGTAGAGGTGTATGATGTTAGCTAGGTATGTATTTAGCTAAGGGAGCTAGGTCAAGTTTTAGCTTTAGGTGGCTAGATCATATTTTAGCTTTGGGTGGCTAGGTCAGAATTTAGCTTAGGGTGGCTAGGTCAGATTTTAGCTTTGAGTGGCTAGATCGAAATTTAGCTTTGGGTGATTGGGATTGTGATTTATTAATGGTTTACCATGGGCTTAAAGATAGAGTGACCATGGATTTTGCGATTGGGTATGGATGTACCATGGAGTTGGGTGGACCATGGGTTTAGTGATAGTTGGGTAATAGGTTTGACTAGATCATGGGCGTAGATGGGTCATAGGTTTGGATAGTGATGTATGAGATGAAACCTAGTCAGCATTTAACTCGGGTAAAGATAAGAATAACGTTAAGTCAGTATTTAACTTTGGTAAAGATGGTTGAGGATAATGCTATATCAGTGTTTAGCTTGGGCAAGGACTATGAAAGATGAAAGCTAGATCAGTGTTTAGCTTGGGTAAGAGTTGTGAGAGATGAAAGCTAGGTTAGTATTTAGCTTTGGTAAGAATTATGAAAGATAAAGCTATGTCAGTGTTTAGCTTGGGCTAGGTTAGTGTTTAGCATGGATAAGAATTATGGCAAAGGATGAGGGTACCGTAGATGGGTTTATTTTTACCATGAGTTTGACATGGGTTTGGATAGGACTGAACCATGGGTTTTGGGTAAACCATGAGTTTTGGGCTTTGACCATGGGTTTAGGTGGACTATGGCCTTTGGGTATTGACCATGGGTTCAGGTGAACCATGGGTTTTGGGTTTTGACCATGGGTTTAGGTGAACCATAGGTTTTAGGTGTTGACTATGGGTTTAGGTGGACTATGGGCTTTGGGAATTGACCATGGGTTTAGGTGAACCATGGATTTTGGGTGTTGACCATGGGTTTAGGTGGACCATGGGCTTTGGTAATTGACCATGGGTTTAGGTGAACTATGAGTTTTGGGTGTGAAGGTGTTTGGATAAGTTTTTGACTCTTCACAAGGTTCAAGCTATGCATGTATGTATGCATGAATGAAAAGGTTTCATGATAATGATATACCAAATTCAGTATTATAGTGCATAAAATCCTAAAGGAAGGTTCTATGAGTCATTACATGAAAGGGTTAGGGTGGTTTAAAGGGAACCCATCACACTAGAGATGCGATATACCTAACCACATATGAGACAAGGAGCCTCGCGTGGGTCCAATGGTACGTGCATACTCTTACACCTCTAAAAGGATTAGGGGATATGTTGTGGGCTGGATGATTTCACTATCGGCAAGCAAACCTAAGGAAGGTTTCCCACTCGATGTTACTTTCTATCCTTTGTTTTCCTAGAAGCTAGGCTTTTGTGGACTAGGAGTCCGATGTAGTGATGCATGATAGAGTTATTTTGTATTGAAAGCCAAACTTGGTATTTTACCAAAAGTAATCCACTTTATCTTTTATTTGAAAAAGATTTTTAGTCCCCAGTGGAGTCGCCAACTGTGAGGCCTCGCCCGAGCACCGATCCGATCTGCCAAGGGATCGAAATGCTCTTCGGGAGAAACTCCATGATTGGAACTCGCTGTAAGTTTTGAAAATTAATTTTTGTAATGTGACAGTTGTAAGGTGAGTTGCCACTTTAATTTGCTTATTTTAATTGGGAAAATTAAAGAAAACCCAAATTGATTTACTCCAAAAAATGATTTGATTTACCCCAATAGAAAATTGCACCGATCCACGAGTGACCAAGGAGGGTTCGGGGATCAGGTTTTAGTAATTACACGGTTAAGAAAAATATGTTTTCTTCAGTTTGGCTAAAAATGTAAAATAACTCTTGAACAGGAATTTTTGTGTATGCATGAACAGGAATATAATGATGAATGAACAGATATATGATGCGATGGAATGACAATAATAAAT
This sequence comes from Reutealis trisperma, assembly GCA_947687605.1. NCBI lineage: Eukaryota > Viridiplantae > Streptophyta > Magnoliopsida > Malpighiales > Euphorbiaceae > Reutealis > Reutealis trisperma. The sequence continues at coordinate 306,282 of CANTUT010000421.1, read as the reverse complement.
AAATAGGCAAGATAAATCCTACTTAATTATTACAATATCAAAACAAATGGAATAAAGGGGATCTTTACTCTAGCCCTTATGGGTACTAGGAAAAGCACACATTCCCTAAAATAAACTAAAAATAAAATCACAAACAAAAAATTAATATGAATAAATCAAAACAAAAAGGACTAAATATTAATAAAAAGATTTTAGAGTTGATGCCTTTTAGATTGGCAGCCTGCGTATCCTATTGAATAGGAATCAAACCCCACGCAGTTCTCCCTTCTTGCGAAGGAGGGGTTTTAAAAATGTGTTGGTTTGCTTATTAACTTAATTCTGATCCTTAAATTAATAAGTTTTTTTTAGATCTTTTCAGTTTTAGACCTAAAGAAAATTGTAGATCTGAATTTAGAATTTTAAAATGGGAAAGGGATTATACCTTTGCTTTTCTCGGCTTTCATACAAATGGAACTAGTTTTGCTCCGGATCTCAACTCCACCTTGAATTCAAAGGAAGCTTGGAATCTGGATCTAGAAGCAGCAAATATGTGAGTATAAGAACGAAAATATGCTTTGAAATATGCCTGAATTACTTTGAAATGCTCTAGAATGCTTTAGAACTCATTGGAAATCATCAGAAGTCGTGCCAAATGAGGCTGGAGGAGGCTCCTATTTATAAAGCTGACAGAGGAGAAGCCGGCAGTACGGACAGCGGCGTTGGTGCGGCGTCGGCTGCAGGGGCGGCACGGCCGGCGTGCCGCCATTCCGGCGGCATGATTTTGATGCCGCGCCGGCGGCACGGCCTTTTTTCAGCGGCACGGAATGCGTGCTGCCTCTTGGGCAGTACAGGATGCGTGCCTCCCAGCGCCACTCGCACGGCTCAATCCGTTTCTATCCATTTCGGGCCCTTTTCAACTCCGATTTGAGCTCTGCTTGATTCTGTAGGTTCATGACTGAAAAGTAGTCGACTGAAGGAGAAAAGATTCAGGAAATTTATTTTTTTATGGGGCGGTGCCTCCTTGACCCCTGCCCGTTAACCGGTTAGCGGGACTGCCGTATGCGTAGCGCCCTATTCCTAGTAGGTGTCAAGTTGCAGCCGAATCAGGGGGTGCAAATTTGAGGGCTCACACATGCAAATAATTCCAAAATAATATGAAATTGGGTTATGTAATTATTTACCAATCGTCTGGCGTTCTCCTCGTGTGGTATACACCCGCTAGTGTGTCTTAACATATTAGAACTTGGACCACCTTTCTCTATCATTCTATTTTTGCTAACCCAATGAGACAATGCCTGAAACTGGGGAGTACCCTAATGTTTATGCCAATTCTCCTATGCTACATCTGGCATCCAGTTCTTCTTTTGCTTATGCTTCACTTTATAAAGCATATCCTTGTAGTGCAGTGTAGTCTTGTTGTTATGTGCTATCTACATTAAGGAGTCGATTGCTGCATCCCACTAAAATTGTTTCTATAATATTTTAAGCACAACTTCAATTAGCATTTAAGTAATTAATTAAATAATCACCATATATTTAATGTATAACTTATGAACTAGTAAGATCTACCTTGAACTCCTCCCAATAGAATTTCTTCACCCTCTTGGGTATGTTCTTCTAGGTGTATTCGTCCTCGTCAATCTTTTACTTGAATATCTTGTGGTATGCGCAGGAGCATGTATCTTATGGTTGCAAACTGAACAAAAGAAATAATTAATGTCAAAAATAAATAGAATGCAAAAAAAATTATTAAATTAAATGTTACATACATTTTATTAACCAAATTGATCCTCTCTCTATGCTTTAGAAGAGGAATAGCATATATCTCATCATCAGCCACTGGTGTATAAGGGGTTAATGTAAAAGGAGTGGATGTAGAAAGGGCTGATATAGAAGGAGCGAATGTAGAAGGGGCTAATATAGAAGGAGCTAAAGGAGCAGAAAGAGTAGTAAGGGCAGAAATGGTGGTCTGAGGTACAGAAAATGTGGTGGGAGATGCAAAAATAGAGGGGCGCAGAAGTGGCCAACAAAGCAGACAAAGTGCAAGTGGATAGCGGTCACTCGCCTAAAACTGTCTAATCTGAATATGTCCAACTACGAAAATGACCACAACCTACCCCCTGACCCCCCTTATCTCTAGGTACACGTCATGACATTTGATACCAGATATGAGATTATTTATTAAATTTTTCACATTAAAAAATAAAAAATTATATAAAATATATACAAATTACCATTAAAAAGGAAACTATTTAGAATCACTGCTATTTGTATCATTTTCCTCAATTATATCTTAAGATGATTCAATTTTTTATTATAGCTCTATTTTATCTTCTAATTTAATATCTTCCTAATTTATTTCAATGAATGACTCATCTGGATCATTTAATATTCTGGGTAGCTTGTCAACGTTAATATCAATAAGAGGCAATATATCATCATCTTCTTGAAAAGATGCTTGAGACGATATCTTAATTGTAGATTCATCCTTAATTTCTACAATTGATCTAGCTTTAATTTTACACACTATCCATTAATCAGCTTTATCTTTCGTATACTAGGATAAGAAAGATAATACACTTGACAAGTTTGCATTACCGAAAATGAATGGTTCGTATTTATTAAATCTTTGCCTATGGTTGATTTCAACCAAATTATAATTTTCATAGCACTTCATTCCCATGTTAGGCGTCATATCAAACCATTCACATTTAAAAAAGCACAGCTTGCTTAATAGGTGGTGTAGGGTATTCTAACTACAAAACCTATAACAACTTATGGTAATAGTCATATGCATTCTAACTATATTTGGAACCTTTAATACTAAGCTTGCTATTGATTGATAACCTATCAGAACCATATTTTTCAGTGTGAAACTTGTACCCATTAACAAAGTGAGCAAGATACATCACTGTTCATAATGGACCCATAGCAAGGTCAACAATAAATTAATTTGTGATTCCATTTGTAGGATCATTAACCTATAAAATACATAACAAAAAATTTAATCAATTCATGACACAAAATCAAGTATTATATGAAACCTACTATAATAAGTGATATACATATACTTACATATGAATTGAACCAATTAAGAAAATCTATCTCCAGCTTCGCATCAACCTCATTTTTTGATATATTTGGGAAATTTTGCTTCAACATCTTAATGTATAAGCTTTAATTATGATATTGCAATGAATTAGTATTAGCCTAACACACATAGTGTTAAATATTGACGTATAACATTACAATTTGAAAGTAATAATTATTATAACTTACTCAACATATTCTGTTACTTCATTACAATTCAATAGAATGTAGGTCTAAGCTGCATGATATTCTTCATCGATTAACATTCTTTTTTCAGGTCGACTAAATGGTCTACCTAGATAAATAAATATTGACAAATTACAGGGAAAATAGTTTGCATCAATAGTTCCACTGTCACCATTTTGAGGTACTCTTTTATGCCGTTTATACACGTGGTTTGAAAATAGAAAGAGCAGAATGATGAGATTTTTTCAACTAAGTATGTGTTGTATATTGAACCTTTAACTCGAGCCTTATTCTTAACATTATTTTTTAAATGTCGAAAAAATCTACAACATTAGTGTAATAAGCAACTAATGAGATTTAAGAAAATGATGTGAATATTAAGCAAAAAAATAATTTAGATAAGGAATTTACCTCTCGAATGGATACATCCATCGGTACTGCACAGGGCCTGTTATTTTAGCCTTATATGTTAAATGTACTGATAGATGCTCCATTGAATCAAAGAAACTTGGAGGAAAAATTTATTCTAATTTATATAAAACCAATGGACTATCCATTCCAAGACGTGCCATATCCTCCTCTTTAAGTTTTGTTGCAGTGAGTTTTTTGAAAAATAAACTCAACTCTATTAGAGGTTCCAGATTTGTAGGAAGAAGTTCATAAAAAGCAATCAGGAGTAATCATTGCATAAAAAAGTAAAAATCATGGCTTTTTATTTCAAACAACTTCAACTTCCTCATATTAACAGAATGAGACATATTTGATACATATCCATCTAGAAATCAGATATTTTTCGACCATTCACAAGACTTGCTTACTTTGCTTATCAAAGTACACTTAGCCTTGGGATATTTACCTGTTGCATCATCTCTCTATAACTTTGGACGACAACATAATATCTTTAGGTCTTCTCTAAATGTGGCATTATCTTTGGATTTTTCTTCTATATTCATCACCGTGTTAAAAACATTTCAAATATATTCTTTTCAATATGCATGACATCCAAATTATGTCTAATCAAATTCATACTCTAATAGGGCAAATCCCAAAAAATACTTTGTTTCTTCCATCCGTATTTATTTCTTTTTGCAATTTAAGCAATCAATCCCTTCAACCCAACTTTTGTCACCTTCATTAATTGCAATAGGGTGATCTCTTCCAATACCTCCATACATAACCGTATAGGCAGGCTCAAATCTTCAATTGTTCGATTCTTAATAAATTTGGTATTGTTCCATCAGTAATGATGACCATGAGATAAGAATTTATGATGATTATCAAATTATGATTGCTTACCATAGTTGGAAAGCGTGAAGCATCAGCATTTTCCATACAATATGGACACGCAAGTTTCCCTTGAGTACTTCATTTAGACAACATACTAAGGGCAAGAAAATTACTAACTGTCCAAAGCAAAGCAACTCGCATCTAAAAATTTTATTTGGTTGAAACATCATATGTCTCGACCATAGTTTCTTATAACTGTTTCAATTCTACATTCAAAGGTTGCAAGAAAACATCCAATTTCTATTTAGGATTTTTAGGTCCAGGAACTAAAAAAGAAATGAACATATACTCCTCTTTCATGCACATACCTAGAGGCAAATTATATGGGGTGATTATAATTGGCCAACATGAATATTTCTATCTAGATTGACCCAAAGTTTGAAACAAATCAGTGCATAAATCCAAATGAACATCTTAAATCAAACAGTGCATTCATACGATTGAAATGCTTCCATGCAGCCAAATCTGAACTGTCATACCCTGAACATGAAGGCATATGATCGGTACTAGGACTCGAGTGATGCACATGGCTACTAGTGCCCGTAGTAAGCTTGACATCATATTACACGATAAAACTATTATGTAATAAGACTATGAGCCCACACGTTAAGCAGATATAACCCAATATTAATTCAAATCAAAGCCACACTGGGCCATTAACTCAATCATCTTAAACATATCAAATTAACATATTATTAATTTTTGCTTAACAAACAACTTTTCAACTTAAAATATGCATAATAATGTAACTGACAATTAACCAGAATATAGGTAATAAAGGTAATATTGCAGAGCTCTAGAACAAAAATATGAATATACAACTATTATTTACATAATTCAATAATTAAGTACAAAACATTACTGATAAAAAGGTAGTCTAACTCAATTCAAATTTCTTCACAAGCTCATTCCACCATTTGAAAAATAATTTGAACAAGAATGAGCGCTCGACTCAATGAATGATACTAGCTAATTTACTAACCTCGTGTCCTATAGACAGATTTCTAATGCTCATGCTGTATACTATATCACAAAGATAGACAAATCACACAAGCAAATAAGGATTAGATACAATCTATAGTACCACACTAATCCTCAAATGTAGGGAGTCGATCCCCTATCCTGACTCTCTTAGTCTAACATATTCTCTTAATCTATTATAAGGGTCGCAACCATCCTAGCAACGCTGACCTGACTAGTTGCAGCGAGGCAATGAGCAGGCCCTCAGCCCTTAGCCGTCAGTCCCAGCTCATCTTATCCAATCATCACAATCCAATTTCTATTCCTAAATGGCACTATATCATCCCAATCTCACCCGACAACCATAAACATTTTGCAATAACATTTATTAATGCATCAATCACAATTAAATGTTAACATGTATCTATGCAATAATAATGCATAATATACATATATAAATACATAAAATAAATGCAGATGCATGAGAAGAAAGGATAATATATGAGGGAGTATCACTTACCTACTTGCCGACTCATTTAACCGACTTTTCCCTTGAAGTGCAACCCTTAGTAATAGAAAGAAGCAGGAGTCATTGACTCTGAACAATAAATAAGATTGTTAGAAAAGGATGACTTGCCTCTCAAGATATAACTAAACGACTACCAAGACTCTGCCAAAATTTTGACAGAGTTTCTCCTATAACTAGGACATTACCCAAAAGCAACAGAGAAAATAAATGCTTATAACTAATCTCAACAACCCACACAACTCAACACAACATCAATGACTCCTCCTGAGTCCTCCAATTCATAATCATCTCCGCAAGTAATCCAAATTATCAAATTAATAATTACTAATAAAATCTAATAAACATAACTCAACAATAATTGAAATTCAACAGTTTAGGGTTTACCCACTCACCGCCACTGTTGGTGATTAACAAGGGCAAAAACTACCTCCCTAAGTGCACTTCAATGCTAGCATTCCGAATCTACCCAGCACTCTCCGCCATTTGCCACCAATTTGCCGAAAAATGCCTCAAAAGCACTAGCCTATAAATTCTCGATCTCCATTTCTGGCAACTTTTAGAGAGCGAGACAGTTACCAAATTTAAGCTTAAAATGAGAAGAGGAAAATGACACTAAAAACGCTACCATCTGGCATTATAATCTCCAAAAAATGAGCCTGGAAGCTTCGGTCATCTAAAATCTTCATCATGTGAGTACGCCTCCAAAGCTCATCGGTTTTGATGGCGGTCACCTCCCTTAGACTCGCTGAACCCTGATTTACAAGGTGGTGGTGGTGGTGTCATGCACCTCTGGCTGGAGGTCCACCATCGATAGCCACCGTCGCTCTCCCTCACTCTCTCAGCTTCTCCATCTGTTTCCCTCATTTCCCAACTCTAGCCATTTGATTGGCTATTCTCCAGCCAATTAGATGGGCTAAAGCTTTACTTTCTTCTCTTTTCTTTTCTTTTTTTTTTTTTTTCTAAACATACACACACACACACACACATACACAAATATATATATATATATATATATATATATATATATATATATATATATATATATATATATATATATATATATATATATATATATATATATATATATATATATATATATATATATATATATATATATAACAAAACTATGTATTAATAATTATAATTATAATTATAATTATAAGAATAATAATAATTATTATTATTATTATTATCTAAACTTTTACTAATCAAATTCCATTTTAATTAATTCTTTCATACAAATCATTTTCTCAAACCTTAATTTATATAGAATTTATCCTTATAAATTTTCATAATTTCTAAAAAAAATCCGATTAAATATTTTCATAATTAAATATATAAATACTTTCTTTAATTATATTCACATATTTAACATTTAAATAAAATTACAATTAATAATACATTTTCAAATCATATGAATATTTAAAATTTAGCAAAAATATAAACTTCAATTTTAACTTTAATAAAGAAAATAATAAAATATTATATTTCCCTACAAATTAAGATTTTATAAAATAAATGAAAAATCAGGTTGTTACATAAACAATTTTCCATCACACCATCTTCCTCCTCATGCTCAACATGCCATCTCATATGCTTAGCAGTTGCTTCAGAAGTATATAGTCTGGGCAATGCAATGGAGTAAGAGAAAAGTAATATATCTTCCTCAATGGAACTTCTTTTTTAGACATACTTGTATCGCAAGGCATACGCTTATATTTAGGACAATCTCATAATTTGCATGTTCTCAAATCACTATCATCGCCCCAATATAACAAGCAATTATTTTGGCTACAGTGAATCTTCTCAACTAGAAGTCCCAAACTTTGCATCAACTTTTTCGCGCTATAAAAATTCTCCACCATTGTATTATAATTTAGCAACGATTCATTGTACCATTGCAAAATATCATTATAATACCTTTAAGATAAATGGTGCTCATATTTGATGTTGAGCAACTGTGCAATGGCAAATAACTTTGAATGTTTTTTGCAACCCAGCCATAAATCCTCGTTAGTTGTATCTAACATATCATATAGCTTTTAAGAATTTGGATTTGATGCTTCATCCATTCCACTCCAATCAAAACTTAGGCCAGCAACATCCATTATCATATTATGATATCCATGAAAAGAGTATCATCAGGGTATACATTATCAGCTAGCAAAGGATTTACATCTGCAGCTGAAATTTTAGACCCAATTTCTTCACCATGCATATACCATTCCTAAAAACCCAGAACAAAACTCCTCTATGCAAGATGCAACATGATTGTATTTGATTCTAAATAACTGCAATTCTGACACTTCTTATGATTACATGGACATCTAATTTTGTTTCCATCTATAAATTCAAGCTGAGATGAGGCAAACTAAATGAAATGGTTTATATCATCTAAGATTTCAAACCTTAATAAATCACCGTTAAGCCTAGCATACATCCAATTTCTATATGATCTCATGATTAATTCCTGAAAAAAGCTAAAACAATTTGGATTCAAAGAGACAAATAATAAGGTAAAATACATTTGTTGTTTGCCATTTTACTATTCGAAATAGCTAATTCTACCCCTTTATCTCTCCTTGCCTAGTAGGTAATAACCTAACCCATTTAGAAATTATTGCTATATATCTATATACTAAAACATTCTATATTAATGCCCCTACTGAAATTTTGGTAGCATCTCCCTATAGTTCTCCTAATGCATCAAAATGAAAAAGTCTAAAATAGTATATTTTTCAATATGCACTAAGAGAACGTATAGAGGATAATAACCAAAATTTTTAGTATAGAGTATGAAATAAAATGTATATAGCAAGTTATATTAGATAATGAAAAATCTAAACTATCCACTTTGGATAATTCAATGTCCTCCCATTATCCAACGAAGAGAACTCCAAATGGGCAGCTATGATTAAGCCTATATGTATTATAATTTTCAATGCATTATTAAGGTATTCCTATAATTAACTGTATTTTTGGGATGTATATGTTACAATGTCCGAATATACAATTAAGACTAAGTAAGGAGCATTTATATAGAAATATAACATGAATTCATCACATTGCAGAAATTAATAAAATAAATTCCAAGAAACTCACGACATTATCAGATATCTATGAACTTCATAAATATCCATCTGAAAATTCATTTATTTTTATTACTTTTTAGAACCATAGCTAATTTTGTTATTACTAATTATTCTTTTACTAAATGGTTGAACATTATAATTATTTTTGCATTATTAATTTTACTATGGCTTTTACTGTTAATATTAAAATTATTTATTCTTTTATATTAATCTTAATTATTTTTTTTTATTTTTTATATTACCTTCTTTGGTATTTAAGATTATTATTTCTTTCTTTTTTCAAAACTTTTATTACATATAACTTATCTTCAATTTTAATTATATTATTTTTTATGCCTAATTTTTGGATTTTTTAACTATAATTTTGGATTTTTTTTTCTAAACTATTATTACTATTATTAATATTCCTTTTAGTTTACTATATAATTAATTTTTTTATTTTGAATATTACCTAATTTGATATTTAACATTATTAATTTTTCTTTTTTAAAACTATTATTACATCTAATTTTATTTTCAATTTTAATTATATTAGTATTTACTGTAATTTTGTATATTTTTTACAATAATTTCAATTTTTTTTCTTAACTATTATTACTATCATTACTATTATTTTTTATTTTTTTATATTATTTCAAATATTATCTAACATGATTTTTTCTTTATGTTGGCAATTTTATGGCTTTGAAGTTTTGTGGTTAAATATATACAATGTAATTTTTATCATGTTATTAATTTTAGAATTGAACTTAGTTTTTTCATTAGATCAAATTTCCTAGTACTCTTGCTTCTAATCAAGACTTTTTTAAATTTATATTTTTGTGCTGTGATATTCTTATTTTCATATTATAATTGTTTGTAATGAAAATCTCTTTAACTTTGCTTTGAAATTGAATATTTTTCATACAATATTTTTCATACAATACATACAAATACATGTCTTTTGCAAAATAAACATAAAAAAAATTATACAAGTGTTCAAAATATACAACAACACACTTTCACGTAGGAAACATTTACATACACAAAAATAAATAAATAAATAAATATTACACAAACATATTACATAAATACCAAATTAACAATATTACACAAAATAAATAAAACTACATAAAATTAAAAAACAATTGCCACATTCAACAAACACAATTACATAAAATTTAAATAATTAAATAAAATAATTACATCAAATGAGAAAAAATTAAAAATAATTAACAAATATTATAAAAATTATTATATACATCCAAAATTAACACAAATACACCTAATTATCAAAAATACATAAAATTAAAAAAATATAAATTACATAAATTTACAGGAAATAAAAACACAGAAAATTATATAAATTCATCAATATTCACGAACATTCAAATTTATGAAATATTCAACACATAATCAAATTTAAATACCAAACTAATTCAAATATTCAATTAATATTACACATAATAAATTAAAAAGTTAAAAAAATAAATACATGTTGTAATGTTGGATAGAGAGGACCAGTGACTTTGACGACGGTGACGTGGACTACAGAAAAATTTCAATAAATAATGCAATTATAAATTCCTACCAAACATAAACAAAAATTTAATATCTAACACAAATAACCCTGCATTCTTAAAACTAAAAACACAAATAAAAAAATAAATACTTATAACAATCGACAACGGAGACAACAAGGCGAACGGAATGGCAGTGGACAACGCGGCATTGGACAGAGAACACAGAGAATGGAAGGGAAGAAGAGAAAAAGGAGAGCATAAGGGAACAACTAAGTTATATGTATTATTATTTACCAACAGAGTATGGATGGAATACCATGTGGGACTAGTAAATCCGTCGGTGTATAAATTGGAAGTCGGGACATTTTATTTATTTAATGATGGATTACAGATGGATTATATTAGTCCTATGCAACATTTCATCTACAATCTGTTGGTAAATAACTAAATGTGGGCTAACTTTTTGTGCCTGAATTTTGGTTTTGATTCGTTAGTAATACGTTAGTATTCGGACGGTAAATTCGCGCACAATCATTCCCATCATAAATTGTCAACGAAAATATTTTCATCAGTATTTACCGAGCTAAGTGAATGAATTTTTTTGATTTTATAGTTCGTTGGTATTCCATCCTGATTAATGACAGAATAGTATCCACTAGTAAATGCTGTTGGAAACATGGTAGTTTCTTGTAGTGAAAAAACCATTCAAATTCTACTACATTTCTAATGAAGTGCCTAGAACAATCATTATGGTAAATAAGGGCGTTGGTGAGTCGATTTAATATGATTATAATAGGATATTTCAATCCAGTTCATAAGTTTTGGATTGAGAATTTATTAATTCAATTCAACCTATGAAAATTAAAAAAAAAATCACTACAATCCAATCCATAAATGCGGATCAGATTGTGCATAATTATTTTATACACCTCTCAAAAAAAATTAACAAATATTTCTATCAATATTAAAAAAAATAAAAACATAATAATAAATTAAACAATTTACTTTTAAATTCCAATAAATAATTTATATAGCAAAAAGATTAAATGAAGAAAATAATATGTATAAAAACTACATTACATGTCTCAGCAATTAAAAACAAAAATTCTAAAACTATTTAAAAAAACACTGCATAAATGAAGAATTAAAAATAGGTGACTTATAGTATAAGTCACTAATATTAATTATCAAATAAAATCCAGCTTACTTTTTTAATAATATTAATGACTTATACTATATATATATATGTTAAAAATAAATATAATATACATATAATTAAAAATTAATAAAACTTTTGGATTGAAAATACTTTTTAACATTATGGTTGATATCATAATAATTTTTAGTATAGAATTAATTTTTAAAATATAGGTATAAATTAAGAATTTTTTTTTTCTTTTTGTAATTAATCCTAAAACAAAAACAGGCATTTAATTGAAGCCTAATACAAAAATCTAATAAAATATAAGCCCAAAAGGAATCTAAAAAATATGTACCTACTCTTAATGATACAGATTTTGCCCTATCAAGGATCTCAATCACTTTTGAAAAATGGTAAATTAATTTGGGAAAGCGCACCCAGAAAACGAAAGGACTCACTGTAGGGGAGTAACCGAAGCGGAAGTGATGCGCATGTGATACGTGTGATTTATTAATTGGTAGTTAGTGTTCTGAGGGTTGGAAATTAACCCGAAAAATCCGGTCAATGGTTACCAGTCAGTTTGCCAGGTTTTTTCTTGATTCTTTTCATTTTTAGGTTTATGACTTGAACCGGATTGGCGTAAAAATTGATTCTCAATCAATCGGTTGAATCCTTCAGACAGATCCGTTTTTAATAATTATGTCTTACACTTATGAGCATGTGAAATTTTTTTTATAGAAAAAAGAATATGTAGTTTATTCTGTTAATTAACAGTGTTAAAACTATTAATAAATCAAACCACATATACCTTTTTGTAAAGAAAAATTTCACAGATTCATTAGTATAAAAATGTCAAACCACATATTACTTTTTGTTATAAAAATAAATAAATATAAAGCAAAAAGAACACAAGAATAGAGAGAAAGAAGAATAATTTTGTATTACTTTTGGTGTATCAAACAATGCTGCAAGTACCTCTATTTATAGGGTAAAATTAACATAAGTTATAATAAAATTAATATAAGAAATCAATTACAATAAACAATATGTAACATAATGTAATAAAGGGATGAGTTATAGGATTATAAAGGTTATAAGTTATAAACATCCATTCTGTCACGCCCGGCACGTGACCGGCATTAGGACACGTAAAATGCACATGGCTACCAATGCCCGTAGTAAGCCTGACCTCACACAACCCAACAAACTATCCCACACTAGGGCTATGAGCCCACACAAGTTAAGCAGATCTAATCCAACATCAATTTAAAACAAAGTCACTATGGGCTAATAACTTAATTATCTCAATTATCTCATAAATATCATATCATTTATTATACAATTGGATTCTACTTAACAAATAAATTCCAACTCGGAATATACATGGTAACTAATAATCACATAAAATCCAGGTAGTAAAGGTAACTATGCGAAGTTCTAGACTTATGACACAATTATACATATTAATTGTTGATACATAAAATACAGATTCCAAACGTAATATTACGGAGTTCTAAGTACTAATATAATTATATACATATTAATTACAAAACTTAGCACTTATAATACAAATTACTGCCAAAGGGAAATTGGCAGTTCTACTCAATTATAATCTCTTCACAAGCTCATTCCTCGACCTGAAAAACATAATTGAATAGGAATGAGTGTTTGACTCAATAAATGATACTAGCCAATATATTAAACTGGTGCCCTATATGCAGAACTCTAATGCTCGTACTATGCACTATGACACAGAGATAGACAAATCACACAATCAAACAAGGATGAGATACGGTCTACAATACCACACTAATACTCAATATGGGGAGCCGAACCCCTTATTCTGGCTCTCTGAATCCAATAATCTGTCTCTTATGTCCAATAGGCCTGGCCAGCATTAGTCTGTACCATGCAGCCCTGACCTGACTGATAACGGCCCTAGCGATGAGCAGGCCTGGCTAGCATCCACCAGTCATAGCTCATCTTCTCAATCTCATCAGAATCATAATCATAATAGTAACCATAACCATATCCATATCAAAATGTCTAGGTGGTACTGTATCCTCCCGATCTCCCTCCGTCAACCACAATCATAATGTAACATAGAATACCAATTCATCAATCACATTCAAATGTTAACATGCCTTTATGCAATAATAATGCATAATATACATATATATACACATAATAGATGCAAATGCATATAAAGACAGAGTAATATATTAGAGAGTATCACTCACCTAATTGGCGACGCGTCTGACTAGCTTCCCTCAGAAGTGCAACCTTTGAAACTAGGAAGATGCCAGAATACCGACACTAGACAACAAAGGATATCATCAGGATATGAAGGACTCACATAACTAGACATAACTTAAAGAACATTGAGACTCTTATTGAGATCTCGATAAAACCTCACTAAGATACCACCCAAAACAATAGAAAACATAATACTTTTAAAACAACCTTAATAGACAACACGATCCTAGCGACCCCTCCTGGGTCCACCCAACTCATACTCAACAACAGACTCAACAAACTCATAACAACTACAAACTAGAATCCGCTAAACATAATATAACTCAATTAACAACTAAAATATAAGAGTTTTGGGTTTACCCTCACAAATTTCGATCATATGGACGTCGAGAGTCACGCTGAAATGGAGTTGCTGGACTGCCCCACACGTCGCCACTGGAGCGTCACCGATCGGCTAAGCGCCGCCACTGCCGATGGCAGATCTGGGCGATCTTCACACCAGCAGGTTCACCTCAAAGCTAGGATCACGAAAATCACCTCCACTCGCCGTCAGTCGCCGCCGTCTCGCCGAAAAATGCCTCAAAAACTTCAGCCTCCATAGCTCCAATCTCTATATCCAGTGGCCGATCAGAGGCATGGCTGGTACCAAATCAAAGCTCTCATCATCAAAAATCGAACAGGACCAACCTCGTCGAATTTCACCGCTGGAATCGGCCGGAAAGTCAACTTGAAGTTTCAGCGGCCAAAAATCTTCTTTGCGCGAGTACTTCGCAGTCCGTTGGCCGATCAACAGTCTATTGCCTCCCTTGAGGTTGACAAACGGTGGGCTAGCCACTGGTGGTGGCGGTGCAGCCCACCGCTGGTCGGACGGTGGTTCCCGGCACCACAGCTCACGTCTCTCTCTCTCTCTCTCTCCCTTCCTTCTCCTTCTCTTCCTCATTTCTTTGTTCAATCTCAGCCATCTGATTGGCTGTTAGCCAGTCAGATGGTTCCTCACTTCCTCTTTAATTAAAATACAACATAAATATAAATATATATAAAACAATGAAAATGATAATAATAATAATAATACCGAGAATAATAATAATAATAATAATAATAAATCCTAATTTACATACTAATAATTCAATTAATAAAACTTCAATATTGGCTTAAATAAATAATAATAAAATAATATTTTTCCGTACAAAAATAGGATTTTATAAAATAATTAAAAATTCAAGGTATTACAATCTTTCCCCCTTAAGAAAATTCATCCTCGAATTTTTAACCCAACAAGCACTCTGCACTTAAATTAAACTTGTCCACCATGCTTCCGCTATGCACTCTAACACACTATCTTAACTATTTAACAAAACACCTACTTCATAATATTTGAAAGTAAATAAATAAACCTCCAACATAAATTTATTCCAGTATCAATATCTTGTCTAGCTAAACCTTAAAACAATTCGTTTATAATTCCTTATCCCTAAATCTTGATTTAATCTTAGATAAAACTAGTATAACCTTTGATTTCACATTCAATCAATGATAATAAATATAACTTTTCTTTAAGTCCTTATCAATACTAAAGCTAATATTAAAACCTAATTTATCACTTCCATAATTCTTTTCCATACTAATAATTATTACTTAATCTATTGTAGCTTCAATAAATATTGTCATATTTAATATCTTGCAAAAATTACAATTTCTATTATATTTGATCATGGATAAAAAACTTCAATAATAATTTCTTTTTTTATATCCTCTAACAATTCTTTTCCCATTATTACCTGTTCTAGCTAATTTCCTCAACATATATAAACTTTTATCTTATCAAATTGAAATCACCATATACCTATACGCACTAATTGATATGCAAAACCAATAATTCTACAATTCATTTCAACATCCTTATTATATTTCCTATTTCTAATCATTTAATTTATCCACATAAAAAAAATACCACTGATATTCAATAAAATCTCTATGCAACTTTATATCTTTCTTAATGTATGCCATTCTAAGTTCATCTCAACTTCAAACATATGTACTTCATAAGTAGTCCCAATTAATAACTTTACTTTATTACATAATAAAAATTCCTTTCTTTATAAAAAAAAAAAAAAATCATTACCTAATCTTTAATCATTCCCACAACATATTATTAAATCTCTTATCTCAAAATATTATCTCATTCCAATAATTTAAATCCATGTCAGGTATGTTTAAAATTATTCAAATTTTTAAAACTATCTAAAATTATTTGTAAGAATCAAAATATTTCCATTTTTTATTTTAGAACTCAAGGTACTATGTCCAGAGATGCTAGACAACGTGAAATGTAATGTAATGATGGATGACATTCATAATGCATGACTAGTGATGTACGACTTTTTCAATGCCAGACTCAATGCATATACACAGACACACTGGACACAAGTACATAATTCCAAAATAATAATCTTCCAAATTACCTTTAAAATCAACTTTTAAAAAAAAAAATTCAATTATCATATTGAGTTCATTTACCAAATTAAATTAGAACTAAAACATTTTATCTCAAATCATTTAAAATTTTAATTTAGATCATTTTATACCCTCATGGATTAAATCCTCGAGAATTCTCAAATTCACAATTCTTATAACCTTAAAATTTCCTCAAAGAATTTTATTGCCAAAGAATCTCTAGTAACATTGTACAGATATACAACTTTCTGATAATCATAATTCTAATGAAAGCCATTAAATTCATTATATCTCATATGAATTCACATTCTATTAATTCAGGACCTCTGTTTAATCTCTTATATTTTGCTAAATTCTAAACTAAAATCACATCACAATTCTATTTTATTACAATATCCAAACATTAATAAACCTCATAATCATACTCCCTACAATTATCATCAAAATTACTTTCGTTAAAATCTATAAGCTCTTTAAATCATTGTAGTCACTATAATCTACTCAAAATACACCAATGCTTAATTATTCTCATATACTATATTAAACATAAATTTATACAGAAAAGGGGTACATCACACAAGTCTACACAACCTACCGAGGTAGTGTCTCTAGTCCCGTTCCCTACCTCAACACCTACACACATCACCACCAAAAATAAAAGAAAATTACTTCCTCACAACAAGGAAAAGAAAGAAATAAACCTACACAGATCCAGAACCCTACAAATCTAGCAAATCTCACGTCATAACTACCACCGATTTCTATAATAAACTTTTTAACCTATCACTTCTTGATAGGCTCGTGCAAGCGGGACAAATTTATAATGTCATCATCATCATCATACTGACTAAAGAAGGCTGTCTCATCAAAATCAGTAGAGTCTGAAGAAGGCTTCATAAAGTGAGTCCAAATATGATTAGTAGGGTTGAACTTATCATTATTAGGCACCATAGGCTGGGGACCATCTCTCTGATATAGTTCCCTAAGACAATTATGATCCTAATTATCTTTAGCAGTACAAATCTCACAACAATACTCAGCAGGAAAATCCCACCATAAAGCATCAAGTTCATTGGGGGGCCACATTTCACGCAAAGCAACATTGTTTTTCTCACACATAAAGTGTTGAAAGGCAGTAAACTCATTTGAATAATCAAACACGTCCCTATAAAATGAAAAATTACCTGATTTATAAATAAGAACTTGGGGATTCACGACCAGACGGGTGTTTGAAAGATCGCTTATAGCATTATAAGGATGATGAAAAACAAGCATAGTTTAAATGGTGGGACCATCTATCCAAAAAGACTTACCCAAACTAGTAATATGAAACCTCATCCACTGGTCCAAAGGGTTAAACCAACGCAGGAAAATAACCAAATGTGGGTTAGCTGCATTATTACCTTCCAAAAACTGGATATATCGCAGAAAATGAAAGGGCTGAATTTCTATAGCAATATGATAGAGATAAAGGAAATACCACAGAAAGCAAAGGAATTCTTTAGGCCATATCCAAAATGAATCCACTGTCATATCCATGAAAGCGTAAGGCCTTAGAAAATGATACTCAGGGTGGATAGTCAGTTCTCTCACAAACCGAGGGCCATATTTTCGAATACAGCATGTTTGATACTTAAAAATCTGCTCAGAGGCCAAGTTCTTAAGGGCTCTTTCGAAGATATTACTTTGAATCTCTGGGGGAAGTCCTTGGTAAAGAAAAGGATCAGGTCCAGAGGAAGAGGGAGATGAAGAGGATGCCATAAAATTAAACCAATAATTAGAAAGGATAACTATTAGGTCAAGAGAGAATTCTCAAACTCAAAAGAAAGTTATAGTTAGATGGTGATTTGCCTGATACATGTATCCCCAATAAATAATAGTCTCACTATCCTTACAAATAAAACTACAGTAAATTTTATCTCAAAAATTGACCAAGTTAGTAAAAAGATCTTGGGTAAATATAACTGATAAGACTAGCCAGACAATTACAGTTTTTAACTCTATCTCAAGTACCAGCTGTTCATTCGCATGCATCTAAAAATAATTAATTTACTTCATGGGACAGTCAGAAATAAAGCAAGTTAAGATTTATCCTATCTTTTAGGCAATAGGGTATTTTTATTACTAAAAGACACCAATAGAGGAAATTGTCAAACCAAATACTCCAAGAATTTAGAGAAATAAAGATATCAGATAAAATTTCCATTTTTTGCATTTTCCAATAAATAGCTCTCATCAATCAATACAACTTCAAAAATAATAATAAATTATACCACTTATGACTTATTAAGGATCCTAAATAACAATTAACAACCACAATAACTCTTAACAAATAAACATTAAGCTTGCCATTATAACTAAAATCTCATCATCACTATCCATAATCATCACATGCTCCCAACCAAAATTTGAGAAGTTCAAATACTGCACACCTAATTAATGTTCTTTGATACCAAAGACACTGATCACATAATTAATATAAATACTCATCATCACACTATGTTAACACTGAATTGGAAGCAAGAGAAACTCAAGAAGACAATTAGGAATCCTACACTCCGCATGTTACAGAAACAAGGACCCATAATACTAAATATACTAGAGATCACAAGATCTTTGCTCTGATACCATCTTTGTCATGCCCCGAACCTAAGGGCACGTGACCGGCACTAGGACACAGGAAATGCACATGGCTACCAATGCCCGTAGTAAGCCTGACCTCACACAACCCAACAAACTATCCCACACTAGGGCTATGGGCCCACACAAGTTAAGCAGATCCAACCCAACATCAATTTAAAACAAAGCCACTATGGGCTAATAACTTAATTATCTCAATTATCTCATAAATATCATATCATTTATTAGACAATTGAATTCTACTTAACAAACAAGTTCCAACTAGGAATATACATGGTAACTAATAATCACATAAAATCCAGGTAGTAAAGGTAACTGTGCAGAGTTCTAGACTTATGATACAATTATACATATTAATTGTTGATACATAAAATACAGATTCCAAACATAACATTGCGGAGTTCTAAGTACTAATATAATTATATACATATTAATTACAAAACTCAACACTTATAATACAAATTACTACCGAAGGGAAATTGGCAGTTCTACTCAATTATAATCTCTTCACAAGCTCATTCCTCGACCTGAAAAACATAATTGAATAGGAATGAGCATTTGACTTAATGAATAATATTAGCCAATATATTAAACTGGTGCCCTATATGTAGAACTCTAATGCTCATACTATGCACTATGACACAGAGATAGACAAATCACACAATCAAACAAGGATGAGATACGGTCCACAGTACCACACTAATACTCAATATGAGGAGTTGAACCCCTTGTCCTGGCTCTCTGAATCCAATAATATGTCTCTTATGTCCAATGAGCCCGGCCAGCATTGGTCTGTACCATGCAGCCCTGACCTGACTAATAGCGGCCCTAGTGACAAGCAAGCCCGGCCAGCATCCACCAGTCATAACTCATCTTCTCAATCTTATCAGAATCATAATCATAATAGTAACCATAACCATATCCATATCAAAATGCCTAGGTGGTACTGTATCCTCCCGATCTCCCTCCATCAACCACAATCACAATGTAACATATAATACTAATTCATCAATCACAATCAAATGTTAACATGCCTTTATACAATAATAATGCATAATATACATATATGTACACACAATAGATGCAAATGCATATAAAGACGGAGTAATATATTAGAGAGTATCACTCACCTAACTGATGATGTGTCTTACTGGCTTCCCTCGGAAGTGCAGCCTTTGGAACCAGGAAGACGCCCGAATACCAACACTAGACAATAAAGGATGTCATCAGGATATGAACGACTCACATAACTAGACATAACTTAAAGAACATTGAGACTCTTATCAAGATCTCGACAGAACCTCACTAAACTTGGATACTACCTAAAATAATAGAAAACATTATACTTTTAAAACAACCTTAACAGACAACACGATCCCTGCGACCCCTCCTTGGTCCACCCAACTCATACTCAACAACAGACTCAACAAACTCATAACAACTACAAACTATAATATGCTAAACATAATATAACTTAATTAACAACTGAAATATAAGAGTTTCGAGTTTACCCTCACAAATTTCAATCATACGGACGTTAAGAGTCACGCTGAAACGAAGTTGATGGACTGCCCCACACGCCGCCGCCGGAGCATCACCGACAGGCCACGCGTCGCTGTCGCTGCTGGTGGCGGATCTGGGCAATCTTCACACCAGCAGGTTCACCTCGAAGCCAGGATCACGAAAATCACCTCCACTCACCGTCAATCACCGCCGTCTCGCCAAAAAATGCCTCAGAAACTTCAGCCTCCATAGCTTTGATCTCTGCATCCGGTGGCCAATCAAAGGCATGGCTGGTACCAAATCAAAGCTCTCATCATCAGGAATCAAAAGGGACCAACCTCATCGAATTTCGCAGCCGGCATCTGCCGAAAAGTCAACTTGAAGTTTCAACTGCCAGAAATCTTCTTCGCGCGAGTACTTCATCGTCCGCCAGCCAATCAATGGTCTGTTGCCTCCCATGAGGTCGCTGGGCGGTGGGCTAGCCACTGGTGGTGGCGGTGCAGCCCACCGCCAGTCGGACGGTGGTTTTCGGCACCACAGCTCGCGTCTCTCTCTCTCTCTCTCTCTCTCCCTTCCTTCTCCTTCTCTTCCTCATTTCTTTGTTCAATCTTAGCCATCTGATTGGCTGTTAGCCAATCAGATGGTTCGTCACTTCCTCTTTAATTAAAATACAACATAAACATAAATATATACAAAACAATGAAAATGATAATAATAATAATATCGAGAATAATAATAATAATAATAATAATAATAATAATAATAATAATAATAATAATAATAATAATAATAATAAATCCTAATTTACATACTAATAATTCAATTAATAAAACTTCAATATTGGCTTAAATAAATAATAATAGAATAATACCTTTTCGTATAAAAATAGGATTTTATAAAATAATTGAAAATTCAAGGTATTACACATTCTAATTTATTCATAAAACTCCCCCTTAGATGTCTATCCTTGCAAAGAATATGCCTCATTAAAACCTTACCAGTAAAAACCCAGTGGGAAAAAAAACTAGTGAAGGAAAAGAGTACAATATTCTTGCATGCAAATAGTACACTGTCTCATTAAAAACCTTACCAGGAAAACCCAATAGGACAAAACCTTTGATCAAGGGAAAAAGAGTACAGTGCTAAACTCCTCTTATTTGCAATATCACTGAAAATCTTTGAAATGACGCATTGCAATATTGTGAACTAATTTCTTAAATGTTGCAGTAGGTAATGCCTTAGTGAACAAATCTACTAGATTATCACTTGAACGAATTTGTTGAATACTAATCTTGCCATTCTTTTGAAGATCATGTGTAAAGAAGAATTTTGGTGAAATATACTTTATTCTGTCTCCTTTAATATATCCTTCTTTTAATTGAGCAATACAAGTTGCGTTATCTTCATATATTATTGTTGGGATTTCTTTATCTGAATATCGACCACACATTTCTTGAATATGTTGGGTTATTGATCTTAACCAAACACATTCTTGGCTTGCTTCATGAACTACTATTATCTCCGCATGATTTGATAAAGTAGCAACTATTGTTTGCTTTGTAGAATGCCAAGATATAGCAGTATTACCATATGTGAATAAATAGCTCGTTTGAGATCGAGCTTTGTGTGGATCAGATAAATACCCTGCATCTGCATAACCAACCAATTGAGGTCTAGATTCATTTGTATATAATAAACCCAAATCAACAGTTCTTTGAAGATATCGCAATATGTGATTAATACAATTCCAATGTCTTCGGGTTGGCGAATAACTATATCTTGCTAGCAAATTGATAGGAAAAGCAATGTCAGGCCTCGTATTATTAGCAAGATACATGAATGCACCTATTGCACTAAGAAATGGCACTTCAGGACCAAGAATTTCTTCATTATCTTCTCGAGACCTAAATGGGTCTTTATTCACATTAAGTGATCAAATGACCATTGACTACTCAGTGAATGTGCTTTGTCCATATAAAATCGTTTAAGAACCTTTTCTGTATAATTTCACTGATGAATAAAAATTCCTTTTTCTAAATGTTTGATTTGTAAACCGAGATAGAACTTTGTCTTTCCAAGATCTTTCCTCTCAAATTCTTTTTTCAAGTTACCTACTGCTTTTGGAAGTTCTTTAGGAGTTCCAATAATATTTAAATTGTCAACATAAACAGCAATTATGGCAAACTCAGATCCAGATTTCTTTATAAAAACACATGGATAAATTGGATCATTTTTATAACCTTCTTTTATCAAATATTCACTAAGGCGATTATACCACATGCGTTCAAATTGTTTTAATCCATACAAAGATCTTTGTAACTTAATTGAATATATTTTTCGAGAACTTGCACTGTATTTTTCTGACATTTTAAATCCTTCAGGGATTTTCATATAGATATCATTATCTAGTGAGCCATATAAGTAAGATGTGACTATATTCATTAGGTGCATATCAAGTCTTTCATGTACTGCCGGACTAATAAGGTATCTAAAAGTTATTGCATCCACCACAAGAGAGTATTTCTCCTCATAATCAATTCCAGGTCTTTGCGAAAATCCTTGTGCAACAAGTCTTACTTTGTACCTTGTGATTTCATTTTTCTTATTTCTTTTTCTCACAAATACCCATTTGTATCCTATTGGTTTCACACCTTCAGATGTTTGGACTACTGGTCCAAAAACTTTACGCTTTTCAAGTGAATTCAATTCTGCTTGTATTGCATCTTTCCATTTAGGCCAATCATCTCTATTTTGACATTCTTGAACAGATTGTAGTTCAAGATCCATATTATCATTCATAATATCTAATACTACATTATATGCAAAATTGTAGTCTACAACCATTTCATTTCTATTCCATCTTTTTCCAGAACTAATATAATTTATCAAGATCTCTTCATTTGTACCATCTTTGGGTATTTATACTTCTTCGGGAAGTTTATTTATGTTAGTATCTACCTTCTCAATAAAATCATCATTATTATTTACAATTTTTCTTTTTCTAGGATTTTTATTCTTAGAACCAATAGGTCTTCCACGCTTTAGGCATGTTTGAGATTCATTAACATATTGTCCTTCTGGGACGTCAATACGAATTGGAACATTACCCGTTAGTATATGAGATTTTGTTACTCGATTTGGATCAGCAAGTGCATCTAGCAGTTGATTTGCTAATTTTTGCAGATGGATTATCTTTTGAACTTCTTATTCATAATATTTTGTTCTAGGGTCTAAATGAGACAATGATGAAGTATTCCATGCTATTGTCTTTTCCACCTTTTTATTTTCTCCCCCTAATGCTAGGAATGTTGCTTCATGAAAATGACAATCTACAAATCACACCATAAATACATCTCTTGTTAATGGCTCAAGATATTTAATTATTGAGGGAGATTCATATCCAACATATATTCCTAATCTCCTTTGGGGACCCATCTTAGTACATTGCGGTGGAGCAATAGAAACATATACCTCACATCCAAAAATTCTTAGATGAGCAATATTTGACTCTTGACCAAAAGTCAATTGCAACAGGGAGAACTTATGTTAGCTTGTTGGTATAATACGTATAAGTGCTGCCGCATGTAAAATGGCATGTCCCCATACTGAAGTATGGAGTTTGGTCCTCATAACCAATGGTCTAGCTATTAATTGAAGGCATTTAATAAGTGATTCTACTAAACCATTTTGCTTGTGAACATGTGCTACAGGATGTTCAACTTTTATCCCAAGTGACATGCAAAAATCATTGAAAGTTTGAGATGTAAACTCACTAGCATTATCAAGACGAATTGTTTTAATTGGATGATCTGGAAATTGTGCTCGTAATCAAATTATTTAAGCAAGTAATCTCGCAAATGCTAAATTGCATGATGATAATAAACATACATGTGACCATTTAGTAGAAGCATCGATTAAAACCATAAAATATCTAAGTGGTCCACATGGTGGATGAATAGGTCCACATATATCACCTTGAATACGCTCTAGAAATGTAGGTGATTCAATTCTAATTTTAATTGGTGATGGTCTTATAATTAATTTTCCTTGAGAACATGCAATGCAAAAAAATTATTTTTCTTGTAGAATCTTCTGGTTCTTCAATGGATGCCCATGTAATTTCCAATAATTTTTCTCATCATTATTGAACCAGGATGGCCTAATCGGTCATGCCAAATAATAAAAGTATTTAAATCTGTGAACTTCTAGTTTACTATGAGATTTGCTTCAATTGTACTAATTTTTGTGTAGTACAAACCAGAGGAAAGTATAGAAAATTTTTCTAATACACATTTCTCACTTGAAATAATGTTTGTAACATTGAGGTATTCTTGATTTCTCTCATTTATAGTCGCAATATGATATCCATTGCTGCAAATATCTTTAAAACCTAATAAATTTTTATGAGACTTTGGAGAAAATAATGCATTATCTATGACAAATTTTGTTCATGTTGGTAATAATATATTAGCTCTTTCGGAGCCTTCAATTATTTTTGTGTTACTAGATATTGTAGTAACAATTGCTTCACCCATTTTCAAAGAAGAAAAATATTTTGCATTTTTAAAAATAATATATGTGGTTGCACTATCCACAATACATATATATTCTTCATTTGTCTTAGATTCAATCAAAAGTGGAAAAGTATTCATTTGTTTCTTGATTGAAATAAAACAAAACAAAATATATCAGAAATATATTAGAAATATTATTAATTAATAGGGAAAAACATTACATTAAGAAAATAAAAAAATACAATAAAGTAAAACAAAAAAAACCACACATAAAATAAATAAAAGCTTGCACACAAAATAAACTTTCATGATATCTTGATATTTCTTAATCAATTTTCCTTCTCAACTGGTTCAAAAAAATTAGCCATATACAAATGTGTTATATCAATAGGATCATTATTTTTAAAAACACAATTGGTCTCTATATTTTTTCCCTTCTCCTTTGATGATGTTTGATAAAGCTCAACAAGATGTTTAGACGTACGACAAGTATGTGACCAATGTCCAGTCATACCACATCGATAGCATTTACTTTGTCCACTTTTTATATTGTCTTGTTTTGCATCATTATTCTCCCACTTCTGGTGGTAATTTGAATTTTTAGAATTGGAATTATTATTGTAATCACCATAATAATGATTTTGACCACGACCATACTACGACTACGACCACAATCGCGGCCACGACCACGATCACGTCCTCTCACATTTTCATTATTATTATGTGTTACAACATTCACTTTAGGGAATAGAGTAGAACCAGTAGGACGTGCTTTATGATTTTTCATCAACAGCTCATTATTTTGTTTTGCCATAAGAAGGCATAAAATTAATTCGGAATATTTTTTAAAGCCCTTTTCTTGATATTGCTGTTGCAGGAGCACATTCGAGATATGAAAAGTAGAGAAAGTTTTCTCTAACATATCATCATCATTTACTTTTTCTCCACATAATTTTAATTGAGAGCTAATTCTAAATATTGCAGAATTTTATTCGCTCACTGTTTTAAAATCTTGTAATCATAAGTGCATCCAATCATAACGAGCTTTTGGGAGAATTACTGTCTTTTGGTGGTCATACCTTTCCTTCAATTTTTTTCATAAAACAAGTGGATCTTTTATAGTAAGGTATTCGACTTTTAGCCCTTCATCAAGATGGTAACAAAGAAAAATCATTGTCTTTGCACGATTTTGCATTAAAATGTTATTTTCTTCTTTGATAGTATTTCTAAGACCCATAGCATCTAAGTGAATTTTAATATCTAATATCCATAAATAGATAATTATTTCCTATAATATCAAGTGTCACAAACTCAAGTTTTGTAAGATTTGACATTATGAAACTATCACACAAAACAATAATTAGATAAAATAATAATAAAAAATAAAGAAAAATCATGAAAATAAGAACACAAAATCACACCATAATAAGAACACAAATTTAATAAATATAAATATAAAGCAAAAAGAACACAAGAATAGAGAGGAAGAAGAATAATTTTCTATTACTTTTGGTGCATCAAACAATGCTACAAGTACCTCTATTTATAGGGTAAGATTAACATAAGTTATAACACAATTAACATAAGAAATCAATTATAATAAAGAATATGTAACCTAATTTAATAAAAGATGAGTTATAGGATTCTAAAAGTCATGAGTTATAGACATCCATTCTAATTTATTCATAATACTTTTTGTATTTTTTCCTAAAATTTAAAAAAAAAAATCAAATTTTTTACTAATTAGAAATTAAAAAATTAAAATTAAAAAGTAAAAAAAAATTATTTACAAATTCTTTTAACTAATTAGAAATTCATTTTTCTGGATCTCTCAATTATCTGATCTAATTCATTTTTCTGGATCTCTCAATCAAATTAGGGTTTTATCTGCTTTCACTTTCCAAGAAGGTAAAGGTAGCTCTCACTTTTCGAATGGTTATCAAATCTTGAATTTGGATTCTCAACCTTCCCAATTGGGAAGGTCATCAGTTGGCTCTCCATCCCTACCTCTGCTGCAACCACTCTGATTTGTGGTTACCAGACCAATTCCTCGTCCTTGGCTAAATCAATTTCCGATGCTAGTAGTCAGAGATTGTCTTTAATCCTCAATAATCATCATATCGACAAATCTGGAATTTACAGCACTGATGCATCTTGGGTTGGCTAGTGGTCTTCCTCGACTGTCCTTACTCTGTGGGAGTTGGCTCCATTGATCTCTAACAAGGCTTCGTCTGGCTTGTCGAGATTCGATTTCCAAACTTGTCATCCATTTTTTATTCTTATCACTGATTTGAAGATGTTAGAAATCATACTAGCAAAGAGGAGAATTTGCACTTAGAGAGCATCAGCCATCAAGGTGAGGCACTTGTTTACGAGAGGTACCGACATTGTACTTGAAAGATGATTTCACTTTGGAAGATGGGCCAACATTCTGTGCGACTTGCCCTTTCTCTAATGTATCGGAGAATGTAGTGTTGCAAGAGAAGTGATCCCAATACTTGGACGTGGTGGAGTTGCATTTGGTGAAGGAGATTTCACTGCGTTCTAATTCCTTTTTTGAGGCCCAAAGGCAATTGCAGGATCTAAATGTGAAGATAGTGGAAGGGCATGGTCGAATTTGGGAGTTGAAAGAGACTATAAGTCTTTTGGATAAGAATTTGGTTGTCCGCAAGGAATATTCAACAGATAAATGCTACGAGGAGTAATTTGTCAGAGCATTTTCAATTGTGCTCTTTATTTTAAAGAGCATATTTTATTTAATAGAGAATATCTAATTGATAAAGATGTGAAGATGCTAGATATAGAGAGTCAAACTAACTTTCTTCTTTATTTTTTAAAGATAAGTAGTCTATTGGAATTATATTTTTTTAGATAACTCGTTATAATAAAGAATTTGACATATATAAAGAGTGCATTAGGGATACTGTTAGCTCTGCAACTCAAATTGAGGGTTATATTATATGTATTGTGACTGAGCTTCGAAAATGAGTTTGTTTTATTATTCTCAAATTTTGATTTATCGTTCTCTAATTCAAATGAGAAATGAAGATGAAAACAAGGAAAGATGAAAACCAAACAAGGAAAATGGTGGGATTTAGATTTGGGATTTGTTGTAGATGGGGTAATATGGGTATTAAATTTTCTATAAATATTTTTTTATTTTTAATTTTTTAATTTATAATTAGTTAAAAATTTGATTTTTTTTTTAATTTTAATACTCTGACTTGGTAAGTTGATATATCTAACTTAGTCAGTATTTACATGTAATATGGATGTCATGTCAGCTTTTTGATGAATTTTTTAATTTGAATTGACTTATTGATCCTCTATGAAAAATTAAAATTTAGTGATTAAATTATAAAAAATTAAAATTTAGTTACCAAATTAAAAAACAGTTCAAAGTTTAGTGATTTTGAATGCATTTTACCCATAGAATGTTGGATAAAGAAAATGCAGCATTATAAAAAAATCACAGTTTACTGATAGAAATTTATCGATAGAATTATTTTAGTCAACAAATTAACTCAATTACTGACAAAATACCGACAGAATATGAGAGAATTTTTTTGTAATTACTGATAATTTACCAATGCTTTACTAACAATTATTTACCAAAAGAAATTTTTCGTTGCTAAATAAGGCATCAAAGAATGGTGCAAGAAATTAGTGATCAATTATTGACAAATTTACTGACAACATTTATTAACAAAAATTTTTATCGCTAAATTAGGCATCCAATTTTGAACCATATTTAGCAATAAACATTTTCGTCACTAAAAGTAAAATAAGCTTTTTAGTTTATCAATAATAATCACTGACAGATCATTTTTGTCAATTATTAAAAAATAATAATTTTTTAATCTTTATCGATAAAATACTTCTGTCAGTAAATTAATTGTTAAATTTTTTAATTTACCTATGGAACAATTCCTTGAGTATATTAATAATTAAATTTTTTTAATTTGCTGATGGAATAATTCAATCATGGTAACTAAAGAATAATAATTTTTAATATTTACCAAAATAATTATTCTATGGGTAAATTAATAATTAAAATTTTTTAGTAAATTTTTCCAAAAAAAAAGTTACCGACAGATGATTTCCTTCAATAATTTACTAAGGGAACTATTTCTATTGGCAAATTAATAATTAAAATTTTTAACTTACAAAGGTAAAATTTCCATCCATAATTAAAAAATCATAATTTTTTTAATGTTTAACGAAGGAATAATTTCTTCGGTAAATTAAAAATTAATAATTTTTTAATAATTTTTTTAAAAATTAATTACCGATAGATTATTTCTATCAGTAATTAATAAATAATAATTTTTAATCTTTACCAATGGAACTTTTTCATCAGTAATTTAAAAATAATAATTTTAAAAATAAATGAATTTTTAGGATGAGTCATATCTAAGGGTTCATGAAGGATCACTGTATGATTGCCATGCCGTAGTGTGGTCTTTGTGGTCTACAATGGCTTCATGTCTTCGATGTAACTTCAGATCATCAAACTTTTTAAACAGCTTTAATTCTTCGAATCTTCCAAGCGGCTCCAAATCTTTAGATCTTCCAAACAACTTTAAGATTGTTCTTCCTTATATGTTATCGAATAATGTACCTCGGCAAAAGAGATCTTTATAATATGTCTCACTGATAAAAGTTTTAGATGATATGCCTCGTTCATAGAAGATTTTGAAAAAACCTACCTCACTAATAAAGGGCTTTAAGAAAATTTATCTCGTTGATAGAGGATTTATAAACCCACCTCATCTAGAGGTCCTTGTATAATTTGTCTAGTTGAGAGAGGACTTTATATGCAAAGAAGTCTTTACATAATCTATCTTGTCACTTGAGAACAATAGAAATCCGCTTCGCATAGAGGTCTTTAGATAATCTGACTTGTCAATTAAGACTTTAGAAATCTATTTTACTTGGAGGTCTTCGAATAATATGGCTCGTAGACTTTTGCCGAACTCAACTAGGTCTTTGAGTGTCTCACAAATTTTTGCCTAGCCAAACTAGGTCTTTGGTGTCTTGCGGACTTTTGTCTAGTCAAATTAAGTCTTCAGCATCTGGCTTATTTTTGCATAACTGTACTAGATTTTTTGTATCTCTTAGACTTTTATCTAGTCGAACTAGGTCTCTGGACCTATTAAAAATTTAATAGGACTAAAAAACATATTTATCCATTTATAATTTAAATTATTGTTAATAAATATTTTTAAACGATACCATCTTGTTAAAAATAGGAAATGAGAGGGTATAGGATGGAATGAGAGAGAAAAAAGGAAAAACAAAAACTAATTAACAAAATCTAAATTTTATTATAAAATAAAGAACAATTGTAGAGAAAAGAGAGAATAGAAGAGATAATAAATTTCTGTATCCACTTCATTGATTGTAACACCTATTTATAGGTGTAAAGGTTACAGAGATAAGAATAGAAATGGAGTTCTATTTATATAAGAATATCTATATATAGAGATAGAATAGGCATCCAATCTTATCACACTACTTAAATATTATCACAACACTCCTACTTGGATGTCTATTACAAAGAATATGCCTTGTTAAAATCTTACTAAAAAAAAAATCCTGTGGGAAAAAAAATCTTAGTGAAGGAAAAATAGTACATTATATTTATAGAACTTATGTCATAATACTGCCTCATTAAAAACTTTGCTTGAAAAATCCAATAGGAGAAAACCTAGGTTAAGGAAAAAAAAGTACAGTGTACGAGAATCTCCCCCTCATGAATACATTATTTCTAACAAAGATCTCGTAACTAGAGCATGCCAATTTTGTTCATCAACTTTTTAAATGTTGTTGTAGGGAGTGCCATTATAAATAAATATGCCAAATTGTCAAATTGTATACTTAATGATGTTTAAGTAATGTCCACATATAATAATTTATTTATAGTATTCCCTTAGGATATTACTTGCGCCATGAATATGCCTTGTTAAAAACCTTACAAGAAAATCCAATGGGAAAAAATATAGCTAAGGAAAAGAGTACAATTTATGCACTATTCTATCATTGCACAGATTGCCTCATTAAGACCTTTGATCAAGATAACCTTGTGGGATAAAAACTTGACTAAGGAAAAAGAGTATAATTATATACTAATTCGCTCATCCTTGATGAGAATAAATTTTAACACAGTATATACTAATCGATGAAACAATTCCATTTAAATACCACACTAGTTAAAGACTGAGTACATAAGTCTATTAGATTGTCACTCAAGCAAATTTGGTGGATATCTCTTTTGGAGCTCATGTATATACAAGAATTTGGGTGAAGTTTACATGTTTACTTTGTCACCCTTGATATACCCACTTTTAATTTGTGCAATACAAATTGCATTATTTTCAAAACACAATGGGAGTATCTTTAGTGAGATACTTCAGGACCATAAAAATCTTTATAAAATTGCAGTACCACCATAAGTGAATACATAGCTGTGAGGTCTCGCCCGAGTACCGGTCCAATCCGCTGAGGAATCAAAATGCTCTTCGGGAGAAGCTCTACAATTGGAACTCGCTATGAGTTCAGAAAAATGATTTGTGCAATTTGTTATTATGAAAGGGAGTCGCCACTTTAATTTACTTGTTTTAGTTGGGAAAATTAAAGAAAACCCAAAATAATTGACTCCAAAAAATATTTTATTTATCCCAATGGAAAATACACTAATTTGCGAGTGACCAGAGAGGGGTCGGGATCAGATTTTGGTAATTACACGAATTGAGAAAATATAATTTTCTTTAATTTGGCTAAAAGTTGCAAAATAACTTAAAAAAAAAAAAGAATTTTCATGTATGCATGAATAAAAATAAAATAATGAATGAAACAGATATACATATGACATAATGAAATGAAATGATATTTGTAAATAAATAAGCAAAGAATATATCCTACTTAATTATTACAAATCAAAATGAATGAAATAAGAGGATCTTTTTTCTAGCCCTTATAGGTACTAAGAAAGCACCCATTCCTCAATTATTTTAAAGAAATGAAAAATACAGAATTGTAAATAAATAACAAATATAAATGGAAAAATGTTATTAAAAATGATTTTGGAGTTGATGCCATTTCAAAATGGCAGCTTGCATATCATATTGAATAGGAATCAAACCCTACGTAATTCTTCGTTCTTGCGAAGAAGGGGTTTTGAAAAAATGTTGGTTTAGCTTATTAATTTAATTCTGATCTTTAAATTAATAAATTTTAGATCTTTTTTGTTTTAGACCTAAAGAGAATTCTAGATCTGATTTTAGAATCTTAAAAATGGAAATAAGATTATACCTTTGCTTTCCTTGGCTTTCGAATGAACGGAACAAGTCTAGCTTTGGATCTAAGCCCCACCTTGGATTTGGAACCCTGAATTAGAACCTTAACAGCAAAAGGTTAGCCAAATAGCGTAATAAATGTATATTAAAAAGAAATTGAAACAAACTGCTTTGCGTATCAAATTTCAAGCAGAACTTCAGCACAACAAGTAGAGCAATATAGGAGAGTTTCTCCCTTGGAATTCATGTCAAATGAGCTTGAAGGAGGCTCTATTTATAAAGCTACTGAAGGGAGTGCTGAGCGGCTAGACAGCACCAATATTACCCTGAACATGCCACCCTTGCCGCCGACAGGCTGGGCATGCCGTCCAAAGCTGTGGCGCGCTGCCAAACCGCTGGTCCAACCTATTTTTTGCACTGTTTTGGCCTTTTATGGTACTTTTTTGATCCGATTTAAGCCCGGTTTAATTCTATGGGTTCGTAACTGAGAAGGAGTTGACTGGAGGTGAAAGATTTAGGAAATTTATTTTTCAATGGGGTGCTGCCTCCTTGACTCCTGCCCGCTAACCTACTAGTGGGACCGCCGTATGCATAGCGCACTAATCTTAACAAGTGTCAAGCTGCAGCTGAATTCCAAAAGTGTAATTTTGAGGGTTCATGGCTGCCCCCTCATTAGAATTGGCTTTGAGCAAAAGGCGATTCTAATGATAGTGAACCTTGGAAAGAGATGCCATGTTAGATTCTGGGCTTGTGCTCGTGCGACATTGTGAACTCTCAATTTTACATCCTCATTATCCAACCGCAGCTTTAGCACTTGCTGAGTTTAATACGCTACGCAGAGCTGTTATGGTGGTCCTGCTAACCGGTTAGCGGGCGAAGGTTCGAGGGCAGCGCCCCTGAAAGAAAATTTTTTAGCCTTCAATTACATTGCCACCAGATATCCAAATTTTCTAAACTTCATACCAACAACCAATATCTTAAAAAAAAAAAAAAAAAAAAGGAGCACCACGTCAGCTACCGATGGCACCATCGACAGTTTGGGCGGCGCTGCCACCTTCCTAGACGGTGCGCTGCCTAGACTGCACTCCTGCAGTTCCTAAAATACCCCCCAATATGATTTTTCTACCTTTTTCTAGCTCTACCCTTTTGGTCTTTTTACTTTTCTACTTCCTAAACTACCCTCACTCGCTTTTCCTATAAATACCCCCCTCATCTTTTATTTCAAAACACCTCTCGAATTAGTATTGATAGTTATCTACTAATTCCTCTCTTCTTCTCCCTCCAACTACTCTTTAATTAATTAATTAATTTTCTCACCCTAACCAAGTTAATTAATCTTTTTAATTAACTAAAAATCCTTTTTTTTTAAATCAAAATTAATTACCCAATTAATTAGTTAATTAATCTTTTTAATTAATTAATCCATCTATCCATCCATCTATTTCATCACATTAATTAGTTAATTAATCATTTTAATTAATTAATTAATCTTCTAATTCATCCAATCACTCGGTCATGATAAAACAGAATTTCGGTCTGCTAAAACTCTCCGCCCACCAAAAACAAAGGTATCAGCCTTTTTCCTCATTCTCAATACACCCAAACCAAAATCAATCTGATCAATTCCTAAACCCCTCCACTTAATCGTGGAACAAACTATGTTGGTTTTGATTCCCATTCAATGAGGTACGTACGCACGTTTGGAATCTAAATCCAAACCTCAAATCCAAATCCCAATCAATCCCTTTTTCCCTTTTTTTTAATTAATTTGTGAATATTTTATTTTTACCATGCATTTATGTTATGCCATATTCATCATTCTTTTTAATATCATCTTATAAATGCCATTCATGAAATCTAATTTTCAAGTCAAATTAAACTTAAGAGCCAAATTTAGATTATTTAAAACCAAAAACCTAGTCCCCGAACTCAACCTGGTTTGAAGGCTAGTGATTTTTATCCTTGGGCAAATTAATTAAAAAGTTAATGAATTGGAGTCAATTTGGGTTTTTTCCTTAATATTTTCCCAACTAAATAAAATTAAGGTGGTGACTCCTAAAAATCATTTTCAAAATCAACCAAATCCGAACCTGAGGGTTCCATCGTGAGTCTAAACCTGAATGACCATCTTGGTTCCCTCTAGCGGACGGGGCCGATGCTCGAGCAAGGCCTCACAGATGTCAGATTTTTGGCTTATGTGTTCTCATGCCATGTCAAATTCTAGGCTATGCCATATTAGTCCCTAGGCTTGTGCCATGTCACATTCTGGGCTTGTGATACTTGCTTATGCTTGTCATGCATAAAGGCATTGATGCTTGTGCAAATTGAACCTTGTGAAGGGTAAACAAGGTATAAGAATATAAACCTTTTGGGAGGGGGGTCCCTAGGATAAATGACATTTTGTCATTGGCTATCGATTCCACCTTGATGTTAGATGTGAGAATGGTCTTGGTGAATTTCAATTAAGGCTATTTGTTCAGCCTAAATGTTTAGAGGTAAAGATGATTTGGTGAATTTTAATCAAGGCTATCTGTTCTGCCTAGACTTTAAGATTTGGAGATTTGGTCCACTTAGGGAATTCAAATTGGTTTAGTAAGGCCACCAATTCGGCCCTACTATTGGGGAGATTATGATCAAATTTATCTATTTTGCTTTGATGTTTACGAAGATTGAGATTAAAGCTATTTGTTCGGCTTTGGTGGTTAGGTGGATTAAGGTTAAAGCTATCTGTTCAACCTTGATGTTGGAAAAGTTAGGATTAAAGCTATTTGTTTGGCTTTAGTGTTAGAAAGATTGGGATCAAAGCTATTTGTTCAGCTTTGGTGTTGGGAGGAATAGGATCAAAGCTATTTGTTCAACTTTGATATTGGAAAAGTTGAGATCAAATTTATCTATTCAGCTTTGGTGTCAGATTTAGAGGAGGTTATGTCTGTAAAAGACGAGCAGCATGGGAATGTCAACATGAATAGCTCAACTCGGTTCGCCCATTAAAAGTTACGGTTGAGGATCAATGCTTGTAGGAAAAGATCTTGGCTAAGGAGGGTAGGTCTGGTTAGGAAATCCATTTGAAAAGCTCAGTGTGATTTTGCCTTAAAGGAGATCATGGGCTTCATAAATGAATGCCTTTTAGGAGTGGGCTTCATGGTGAAGGCTTTTTGGGAGTGGGCTTTATGGTGAAGGCTTTTGGATTTGGGCTTCATGGTGAAGGCTTCTGGATCTGGGCTTCACGGTGAAGGCTTTTGGTTTTAGGCTTTATGGCGAAGGCTTTTAGTTTTGGGCTTCATGGTGAAAGCTTTTTAGGAGTGTGGTTCATGGCGAAGGCTTTTGGGAGTAGGCTTCATGGCAAAGGCTTTTGGTTTTAGGCTTCATGGCGAAGGCTTTTTAGGAGTGGGCTTTATGATGAAGGCTTTTGGTTTTGGGCTTCATATTGAAGGCTTCTAGGTATTGAGGATAATTTTCTACGAGGGTCCTTTGGATGGTTGGCTTTGGCTTAGGTATGGTGCTATAGGTTTCGATCACCAAGATACTGTAGGCTTATGGATAAGGGTTTTCCCTTTTGACATGGTTACATCAGAATAGTTTGTAGGCTTTAAGGATCTCAAGGATTGTGTGTTTTGCCAATGAAGCTTAATCTTTCAAGGATCATGAGATGTTTGTTGAAGAGGTATGAGATGGGCCTAGACTGGTTTGAGTCCTTCTTAATTGACTAGAGGATTATAGGCATTTGGGAGATATTCCTAGTCTTCTGGTTAAGGAAACTAGATTCAAAGATGATGAGTCTTGAGAGACTTGGGATTTTTAGTTCTGCCAATAATGAGATTTTGTCAAGGAGAGGTTGGTATGTGGCTTGAGCTTTGAAAAGATGGTATGATTTACCAATAAGGCTTGGGATGGAATAATATGATTTCATAAAGTTCAAGAATGGTTTGAAGGTAGGTCGAAACTTCTGAAATGAATCATGGAGGATGTATGATTTTGCTTTTTGTAGCATGAATCATGGAAAAGTGCAAGTTAAGCTTTTCTTATTGTTTGAGATTGAAGAGACTCTTGGAGTGACACTTAATTGGTTTGACTTGATGTAAATTGTACTGGCTGAAATAAAGAGCCCTTAGGAAAGGCTAAAAGACTAGTGGAAGAAGACAAACTGGAGATCATGCTCCTAAGTGAGAGAGAAGAATGTGAAGGTAGGAAATGTGAGGGATTGTGCCTCAGCTCTTTGAGCTAAGCGATGGGATAAATTGACAACAGATAACGACCTAGGAAGACATGCCCCTATTGTAGGATAAGGATATAAAAGATAATATATCCTTAGAGAAATGAAACTATGGTGAGTAAGGATAACTCTAGAGACATGAGATGAGACAGATTGATTGAAGATGATTTGACAACTTTAGATATAAGGGAAGATGACTTGGATGAGCTTTCTCTCTCTCTCTCTCTCTCTCTCTCTCTCTCTTGGCTCTAACTTTTGCCTAAGCTATCCTTTCGGATTTTCAACTTAGTGAGCTTGGATTAATGAAAAACATTTCACCATGTTTTGCTATTTTTCTTTGAGGAGTCTGACCTTTGAAGTTTGGATTTGACAAAGGTTTTCTCTGAACTTATTGCTCTTGCTGAGGTGCATTTTTTGATTACCCGATGTGCAACAGGTAATTCCACTTGATTTGCTCTTTGGGCTTTAATTGTTTAATGAGAAGTCCATTACTTGATCTTTTTTAATTAGGAGCCAATGAAGCGATTTTTGATTTGAGAGAATGAGGACGCTTCAAATTCTTATCTAGATTATGGTGGACTTAATTGATTGCTTGTTCATCTCTCTCTTTTCTTCTTTTTTTTTTTTTTTTTCTCTCCCCCTTTCTTTTTTTTAAGCTCATCCATGTTAAACTAAATGAGGGAAGATAAGAAAAATAATGAAAAGAAGATGCATTACCCTAAAGGGATCTTTATTATAAGATGATAAAAAAAGAACCATTGTGGTTGACGAGAATACAAAAAAAATAAGACAATAGACCTTGACTCAGATTTAGACTCAGACTTTCAAAATTGGATTTGGACTCAGGTTTAGACTTAGAATTCAATCTCAGACATGTCAGATTAGCTGAATTTGAACTACTCTATAACATGCCTTTTGGGGCTAAGGTAAGGTAAGGTTGAGTCAGATCTAGATTCCTCATCAATGTTTAGGTTGGTGGTAGGGAATTCAGCTCGAAATGATGTACTTTAGATGTGATATTTAACTTTTGATGTAGTTGCAACCAAAGCTCTGAAAGTAAGTAGGTATTATATTAACAAGTGGGCTCGATAGGTCAGGAGTAGATTCTTGATAATGATATCCACCTGTTCTTGCTTAGTTGGTTTGTTTACCATTTGATCAGCTTTAGTCCTCCATCTTGTAAGGAACATGGAGAAGGACTCATCTGGAAGTTGCTTTGTGGTTTCTAAATCCCTTTTTGTAATGTCCATTTCAATATTGAAGTGGTACATACTATTCGACAAATACCTTACAAATGTCCTCCCAGGTCTGTTTTTGGGTGTCATCTAAGTTAATAAACCATCTGAGGGAAGTATCCATAACGGTTCAATGAAAGAGTTGAGTAAGGAGCTTGTTGTTGATCCCAAAGGGATGTATTGCCCCCATGTACATCTTTAAATGGATCTTAGGGCAAGTAGTACCATTAAATTTGTCTAAATTTAGCATTTTGAACTTTGGTGGAACTCTTGCATTGAGAAATAAGCTTAGGGAGTCTGTATCAACCATGTCCTCTTTCTTTTTTAGACTTTTTATCATCTTTTCCATGGCTTCCAGTTTGAGTAGGAAGACCTCAAGCCTAAGACTACATGTAGTTTCCCTCCTTTGGGAAGGGTCTAGAGGAAAGGAGGTGATTTTTGGTTGTTTAGTGAGTACTAAATAGGAGAGAGTGTCTGTTTGAAGGATATTAGGTGAGGGAAGTGATGGAAAGGTTGGCTTGGTAGAGGAAGTAGAAGCATGGGCCTGAACTGTGTTTAGATTTTGGTCTAGGTTGAGTGGATTCTAAAGAGTAGGATTTGAAGTTTGGTTTATGCCAGCCCAATTTAGTATGTCTTGGACATCATCTAGTACGGCCTTCCTTTGGGCCTGCAATTGGGCCTGAATTTAAGTCGTTTGTCTCTTGAACATCTCTTCTTATTGCTCCAATAGTTTGGCTAGAATCTTATCCATGACATCTTTGTCGAATCCAGTAGACATCTTGGCAACCTTTTGAAAGGGAAAAGGTGCTGGGTTGGTATCAAGCTTTCGAAAAGATGGTTATGGTGGGGTATGATGAACCAGGGATCTCAGGTTTAATGGCAATGGATGATGGTGTCTTGTGGTTAGGTTGATGGTGTATGGGTAGAGGTGTGTGATGTTAGCTATGTAGGTATTTAGCTAGGGGAGCTAGGTCAGATTTTAGCTTTTGGTAGCTAAGTTAGATTTTAGCTTTAAGTAGCTAGATCGAATTTTAGCTTTGAGTGGTTCAATCTAATTTTAGCCTTCGGTAGCTAAGTCAAAATTTAGCTTTGATTGGCTAGATCAGATTTTAGCTTCGAGCAACTAAGTCAAAATTTAGCTTTAGGTGGCTAAGTCAGAATTTAGCTTTGAGTAATTGGGATTTGTGATTTATGAATGGTTTACCATAGGCTTAAGGATAGAGTGATAATGGGTTTTGCGATTAGGTTATGGATGTACCATGGATTTGGATATTGGGTGGACTATGGGTTTAGTGATAGTTGGATAATGGGTTTGATTGGACTAGACCATAGGCTTAGATAGGTCATGGGTTTGGATAGTTATGTAAAAGATGAAACTAAGTCAGCATTTAGTTTCGATAAGATTATAAATGAGAATGAAGCTAGGTCAGTGTTTAGCTTTGGTAAGGATTGTTGAGGATAAAGCTAGATCAGTGTTTAGCTTGGTTAAAGACTATAAAAGTAGAAAGCTAGGTCAATGTTTAACTTGGATAGAGTTTATGGATAAGGATGAGGGTACCATTGATGGGTTTATTTTTACCATAAGTTTGACATGGGTTTGGATAGGACTAGACCATGGATTTAGATGAACCATGGGTTTTGAATTTTGATTATGGACTTAGATGAACCATGAGTTTTGGGTATTGACCATGGATTTAGGTGGACCATGGACTTTGGGTGTCGACCATGAGTTTAGGTGGACCATGGATTGTAGGTGTTGACTATGGGTTTAGGTGGACCATGGGCTTTGGGTGTTGACCATAGGTTTAGGTGAACCATGGGTTTTGGATTTTGACCATAGGTTTAGGTGAACCATGGGTGTTGACCACGGGTTTAGGTGGACCATAGGCTTTGGGTGTTGACCATAGGTTTAGGTGGACCATGGGTTTTGAGTTTTGACCATGAGTTTAGGTGGACCATGGGTTTTGGGTTTGAAGATGTTTAGATAGATTTTTGACTCTTCACAAGGTTCAAGCAATGATGCATATATGCATGAATGAGAAGGTTTCATGATAATGACATACCAAATTCAGTATTATGGTGCATAAAATCCTAAAGGAAGGTTCTATGAGTCATTACATGAAAAGGTTAAGGTGGTTTGAAGGGAACCCATTACACTAGAGATGCTATATACCTAAACACATGTAAGACAAGGAGCCTCGCATGGGTCCAATAGTACAAGCATACTCGTTACACCTCTAAAAGGAGTAGGTGATACGTTATGGGCTAGATGATTTCACTATCGGCAAGCAGACCTAAGGAAGATTGCCCATTCGATGTTACTTTTTATCCATTATTTTCCTAAGATGCTAGGTTTTTTGGACAAGGAGTCTGATGTAGTGATGCATGAAAGAGTTATTTTGCATTTAAAGCCAAACTTAGTATTTTGCCAAAAGTAATCTGCTTTATCTTTTATTTGAAAAGATTTTAAGTCCTCAACGGAGTCACCAACTGTGAGGCCTCGCTCGAGCATCAGCTCGATCCGCTGAGGAATCAAAACGCTTTTTGAGAGAAGTTCTACGATTGGAATTTGCTATGAGTTTAGAAATTTGATTTGTGTGATTTGTTATTGTGAAAGGGAGTCACCACTTTAATTTACTTGTTTTAGTATGGAAAATTAAAGAAAACCCAAAATGATTGACTCCAAAAAATATTTGATTTATCCCAATGGAAAATGCACTAATCCGCGAGTGACCAAAGAGGGCTCGGAGAAGAACGGGCTGAAAAACAGAATGCGGCAACCCGTGGGCCAGCTGTGGTAACTCGTAACCACAGCCGCCTCTGCGGTTACCGCAGAGGCCCCTGCAATAGCCAATTGGCTACTGTAGCCAGCACTGAGACAACAGTAAATCCCTCTATGATTGCCGCAGCTGACATTTCAGTTACCGCAACCGTACCCTTTTAGAATTCTACCTGAAAACTGTGAATTTTTAGCCCGAAACTCCTCCTATAAATACCTTGCACCTCATAATAACTAAAGACACACAATTATATACTTCCATACTCTCCATAAAGCTTTCTAAACCATATTTCTAAGCTTTTCAATCATCAAAACCCTCTTCGTAAACTTCCAAATCTCTAAAATCTCATTCCAAAAACCTCCTCCATCACATAAAACCCAATTCATAAGTTTCCTAATCATCTCAAATCCCCATTGACAAGCCTCCTAATCACTTCAAGTTCTATTCTTAAGCTTCCTAATCAAAAAAAGGTTCGATTCAAGCCATTTTTTTTTCAAAGGGAATTCGTGGTTCTAAAGCAAAGGTGTTATCTAAAAGTTCATGATATTCAAGAGTCCTTCTTCCAAAAGGAGTACTCGTGATATCCTGAAGTCAAGGTAGAACTTAGATCCAGTGCTAAGCTTACTCCCTACGTTCCTCGCCGACGTAAGCCAAAGGTAAAAGTTCTTTCCTTTTCCTTTTCAATTTCAATTTCAAGATCTAAGTCTGAAAAGATATAATTTTTGCTAATTAAAATCTAACCTAATTAACAAATCTTTAAAGCCTTTTAAAATCAATCAAAACATTATAATAAAGGCAATGACTTAAAAACCCTTCCTTCTCAAGAAGAAAGAACTGCGTGGGATTTGATTCCCATTCAAAGGGATACGCAAGCTTGCCATCTCTAAGGCATCCAACTCCGCTAAAATTAATAACTTCTTCTCTCTATCACCTTCTTCACATAGTTTAGGATCAAAATTGTTTTTCTTAAATAAAATCAAATTTTTAATTCTTTTTTTATTATAATTGTTTTAATACTCTCTTTCTTATTTTAGTTGTTTAGATTATTTGAGGAATGTGTGCTTTTCCTAGAACTCATAAGGGCTAAAGGAAAGATCCTTTCATTTTGATATTTTGACTTGTAATAGTTTTAAGTAGTTACTTCTTTATCTTTTTGCATCTTGTGATTATCATTATCTCATATTTGTCATGCATTTCACGAATAATATTTGTTTCATACATTATATTATATCCATTCATGCATACATAAAAACTTCTTTTTAAAAGCTATTTTGTATTTAAGCCAAACAAATT
Organism: Reutealis trisperma; assembly: GCA_947687605.1. Taxonomy (NCBI): domain Eukaryota; kingdom Viridiplantae; phylum Streptophyta; class Magnoliopsida; order Malpighiales; family Euphorbiaceae; genus Reutealis; species Reutealis trisperma. The sequence goes on along the minus strand of CANTUT010000421.1, from coordinate 264,330 downwards.
TTTTTTTGTTGTTTTAACCAAAACCTAGTCCCTGAATCCTCTTTGGTCATTCGAGGATTAATGCTTTTCCTTGGGATAAATGGTATAATTTTGGAGTCAATTAAATTGGGTTTTTCCTTGAATTTTCCCAACTAAAATAAACAAAATTAAAGTGGCGACTCCTTTTACAAATTACAACTTACAAAATATAATTTTCTAAACTCATAGCAGGTTCCAATCATGATGTTTCTCCCAAATGGGCATTTTTGATTTCCCCTAGACAACTGTGAGGCCTTGCCCGAGCACCCGGTCCGATCCGCTAAAGGGGACTCTGACCACAACAATGCCCTCTATATAACAGTGATAACTCAAGGGAAAACTGTGCCCATGGTTCTCATCGACAATGGCTCGGCGCTGAATGTGTGTACCTTAAAAGTGGCTAGTTGCCTAGGCCTGGAAGTAATAGACTTCACCCCTTATGATCAAATAGTGAGGGCCTATGATAATACTAAGAGAGAAGTACTTGGGGTTGCTATTGCATGTCACCATCGGACCCATAGCCTTTTCCATTCCCTTCCAAGTAATTGATGTTCCTACTTGTTTTAATCTACTTCTTGGAAGACCCTGGATCTATCAAGCTAAGGCGATCCCTTCATCACTGCATCAGAAGGTCAAATTTCCTTATGGGAAAGGTATTGTTACTATAAAAGGGGACATGCATGACAAGGTTGACATTCCAAGCCCTGTGCCCATTTTGGAAATTCAACCTGAATCATCTGCCTACCCTCTCTCAGGCTTCTTTTTCATCCAGTTCCTCAAGGGTGAAGAAGGTAAAGAATTTGTGCCACTCGACTTTGACCCTTTTGAAAACATTACTGTGGCTAATATGTTAAGAAAAATGAACTATTTTCCTGGTCTAGGTCTTGGAAGAAATCAACAAGGTTTAAAATCCTTTATGGACTACCCAATTGCAATGTCGCCGTTTGGGCTAGGATATGAGCCTACTGCTGAGGATCTGATAGAAATGGATAAACGGGCCAAGGAAAAAGTTGCGGCCCTTAAAGGAGGTGAGAATTATGACTAGCCCATATGCCCCTATTTCAAAACCCTTAATGGATATTTTGTAAAAAAAGGTGACACAGTTCCTTACTGTGGCTTTCTCGAACCCTGGATCTGTCCTATCACCAGAAAATTAACTCCTGGTTTTAAAATTTTCTTTGATGTCAAGCTTTCACTAGAGCATTGCGAGCCCATATTCATGCTAAGTTGAGATTGGGAGGAGAACATGAAGGCGAGTCTCTTTGATGAAGTCTTTATGCTTACTTTAGAGGAGGAGGAACCTAACCCATCCACCCTAATCTAACCAAACAAGACCAAGCTGAATAATTGGTATTTCAAGGAGAGTCCATTCCATCAATCCAAGATGAAATTCTAGTCCCAATCTGAGTCAGAGTCCGAGTCAGAGTCCCAATTAGAGTCAAAGTCTTCAGTTTCTTCTGTTTTTAATGATGATAATGTAGTTGACCTTGAGTGTCCAGCTTTTGAGTTTAATGTAAACTGGGATTTATCCATGTTCAAATTCAATAAAAAGCTTGCCCTTTCCTCTTACGATCCCATGTCTTCATTTTTCTTTAATGTTCCAAATTTTAAATCTGGCTTAAATGAGACATCAGATAAAAAAAAATGAAATAAATGAAATAAAAGATGATGCAATTAAAGAGCCAATAAATGTTGGCACACATGATACACTAAAAACTACATTCATAGCATCTGCGTGCATAAATAGGGGTCAAACAGAGGAAATGATCAAAGAATTTCAAGACTGTTTCGCATGGCATCCTAAGGACATGACGGGTTTGGACTCGAGCATAGCCATTCACAAAATTCCAATCTACCCTGATTCCAAGCCAGTCAAATAGAAATTACGAAGACTCAAAGCTGAATGGTCCATACTGATTAAAGAAGAGATTACAAAACTATTGGACCACAACTTTATTAAGCCCATTAGCTACCCCTTCTAGCTTGCCAACATTGTGCCGGTTCCTAAGAAAGATAGCAGAGTTAGAATGTGTGTGGACTATAGAGATCTGAATAAGGCTTGTCCAAAAGATGACTTTCCTTTGCCTCACATTGACCTCCTAGTGGACCGACTAGCAGGATCCGAAATGATTTCTTTAACTGATCTAGCTGCGAGATACAATCAAATAATGGTTCACCCCCTTGACAAGGAGAAAACAGCCTTCATCACCGAGTGGGGTACCTATTGTTATAGAGTTATGCCATTTGGACTTAAAATTGCGGGGGCAATATACCAAAGGATGGCAACCACAATCTTTCATGACATGATACACAAAGAGATTGAAGTATATATCGATGATATGGTGGTTAAGGGCAGTACTGTCAAAGAATACTTGGAAGCTTTAAGGCAATTCTTCCTTAGACTTCGCCAATATAATCTTAAACTCAATCCTGCCAAGTGTATTTTTAGCGCTTCATCTAGGGTATTCCTAAGCCATATGGTCAGCAAGAAAGGTATAGAGGTTGACCCTGCAAAATCAAAGGCAATTTTAGAAATGCCACCTCCTAAAACAGAAAAGGAGATCAGATGTTTCCTCCTAATACATTAGTCGGTTCATCAATCAGTTGGTTGATGTATGTGAGCCCATCTTCGAGTTACTTAGAAAAGGAGCCTCAAAGCAATGGAATGAAGAATGCCAAAATGCCTTTGATCAAATCAAACAATATTTGTTGAACCCACCAATGCTGCAACCTTCGAGGCCTGAGAAACCACTACTACTTTACTTATCCATGACTAATGAAGCAATAGGGGCAATGCTCACCCAGAATGCTTCTGACACTAGCAAGGAAAATGCCATATACTATTTGAGCAAAAGAATGTTGTCCCATAAACTTAAATATGGATATATAGAAAAGTTGTGCCTTGCCCTTGTTTGGGTTTGCCATAAACTGCAATACTATCTTAGTTCCTACACAACTCATATCCTTACTAATAAGAGCCCTTTGAAATTCCTTATGGAGAAGCTAGTTCTTGACAGTAAGATGGCAAGATGGATGGCAGTGTTGGCAGCATATAATCTCAAATATGTATAACGCAAAGCAATCAAAGGAAGCATAGTAGCAGACCAATTAGCCGCAGCCCTAATAGATGACGAATGGACTGAGCCTGAATTCCCTGATAAGAATATCCTATTGATTGGCAATGAAGTTTGGAAGCTTTACTTTGACGGGGCATCAAATAACAAAGGGTATGGTGCTGGCATTGTGTTCATTACACCAAGCGGGGAAAGTATACCCATAGCCATCAAGCTAAACTTTGAAGTAACAAATAATGAGGCAGAGTACGAGGCATGTATTTGTGGCCTTGAAGCAACAATAATGCTCCAAATCAAGCACCTCAAGATTTATGGAGACTTGAATATGATAGTATCCCAAGCTTTGGGAAAATGGAAAATCAGAGAAAAGTGTTTGGTTCCTTACCACAAACGCCTAGATGAATTGGCAGCCAACTTCTATGAATTATCCTTCCATTATCTCCCAAGAACAAAGAATAGATTCGTTGATGCATTAGCAATACTCGCCTTGATGCTTGACATAAGCAATGGCTTCATAATCAGACCAATCACAATTGAAGTGAAGCATGAACCAAGGTGCATAACTCACTGCCTAAATATGTAAGCCGTCAATAGCAAACCGTGGTTTTGGGATATTCTCAATTATATTAACAATGGGCTTTATCCTAAAAGGGCCTCTAAAACAAAAAAGAGGACTCTGAGACAGTTGTCCAAGGGATTCATTCCAAATGGGGATGTGCTCTACAAATGGACTTAGGATAATATCCACCTAAGATGTGTCACTGAAGAAGAAGCCCAACAGATTATGAAATGGATGCATGGTGGTGATGAAGGCCTACACATGAATGGTATTACTTTGGCACGCAAAATCACAAACCAAGGATACTTTTGGCTTACCATGAATGAGGATTGTGCAAAGTACATGCAAAAATGCCATAAATGCCAAGTTTATGCTAAGCTTCAGAAGTAACCTCCTATACCTTTATCACCAATTACTACGCCTTGGCCATTTGCTACTTAGGGCCTCAATGTCATTGGGAAGATAAGCCCAAAATCCTTAGGCAAACATGAATACATCCTGATGGCAATTGATTACTTTTCCAAATGAGTTGAGGCTGCACCTACCAAGTGTTAGATTCCAAATGAGTAGCTCAGTTTATTCGTACCAATATCCTTTGTAGGTATGGAGTCCCATTTGAAATAATCACCGATAATGGATCCCACTTCCAAAAAGAAGTCACCCAGTTATTGAAAAAGGAGAAAATCCAACACCACGGGTCTTCTCCTTACAGGCCTCAAATAAATGGTGCAGTAGAAGCCGCAAACAAGACTCTCAAGAACATACTTCAAAAGATGGCTAACAACCATAAAGATTGGCATTTACATCTACCTTATGCTTTATGGGGATACAGAATGTCGGTACGCACTCCAACTGGTGCTACACCATACTCCTTAGTGTATAGAATGGAAGCAGTCCTCCCAATCGAGGTGGAGATAAAATCAGCTCGGATCATGAAAGAGAGTCAGTTGGATGAAATAGAATGGGAAAAACAACTCAATGCCATTGACGAGAAAAGGATGGATGCCCCATATCGAATTCAAGGCTACCAGTAGAAATTAGTAAGGCATTTCAACAAAAAGGTCAGAGACAAAGGACTACAAGAAGGTAACCTTGTTCTAAAGGAAATCAGAGCACCTGTTCATGATCCAAAAGGAAAGTTCATACCCAATTTGAGTGGCCCATTCGTGCTAAAGAAGGTTCTATCCGGAGGAGCAGCTATCTTAATGGATTTGGACGGCATAAAGTTTTCAAGCCCATGCAATCTAGATTAGCTCAAGAGATATTTTGCATAAGCATCCTTGTAATTCATGCATTGCATTTGAATCCATGTAAAGACAAGAACTACGTGGACCTGATTCTCCATAAAAGAAAAAAATGATGATGATGAATTATTGTAAGGAGATATGTAGGCGACCCATGCGGGTTTGGTCTAAATCATTAATAAAATTTCACTATGTGCTACACATTTGTTTAGCTCTTATTTGCATCTAAAAAAAAAATGAATAAGATGTCTCATTTCTCTTATTTAATTTTTGGAACATTGAAAAAGAAAATAAAAGACATAAAATCAAAACCATCAAACCAATCTTACAAGCCAAAAAGTCTTCCTAAAAAACATAACAAAAATGGGACAAAAGGTCGATCATGACCCTTATCTTTATCCTCCTCTATCTCCTCAATCATTGCAGCTCTCCTAGCTTTATCAAACCGCCATGAGTTTGCTATCCACTAATCGATATACTCTAAAGTCTTGTCATAATGATAAGAAGGATGAACGACATGAAAACCTCTCGCCCATCCATTCCTAATGGTTCGGGCCACGATCTCAGTAATAAGGACAGACTAAAATAGAGCACCGTCTAAGGGCACACCTTGTCTATGGCCCATCTGGCGCATAACTCTAGTAGCCTAATAAAAAGTGACCATCCTCAAACCCAAAAGGTAAACCATCCTGTAACCAAAGCTTATGGTCATGAACCGATTTATCTTATACCACTCACATCTCCAAAGCAACTCATCATAATCCAATTCAAGAAGCCATTTGAGCCACTCCCTTTCAAAGTCCTTTTTGATCACAATAGTATGGGTCCTATGCCAAGAAGCAGAGTAATCCGCCTTAACAGGAGGAGCCACTATCCGAAGATGATCTCTTAACCAAATCTGAAGAATAAGGGGACCAATAGTCCATGGACCACTTGAATCATATGCCCTATCAAAACTCATAATAGTCTCAGCAAGTACAATGGCAACAATAGATCTTCCCTCTTCCATCTGAGGAATCAAATCAGCAACCCTAGCGTCACCCCAACCAGTAGGGCTCACGAAGATATATCTGGCAGTCAAATAAAAAAAAAAGAGCCCACATCCTCAAAAGAATCCACTTATCATCCTTAAAGCCTTTAGAATCATGAAATTCTGCAACTATAGTAGTTAAATCCACCCAATCCTCCACCACAATGGGACTAGCCACTTCCTCACTGAGATCTAAAAGCCTTCTAAAAGAGTTGAAATATCCCACTCTCTCGACAGGAGTAGCCAAAAGAGCCTTAGGATCATACCTGAGCAACACAGAAAATTCCTCAAAAGTAGGACACATCTCTTCCATGCTTGCCTCAAACCTGAAACATGGGTAGCAGGATCCCAAAATTGTATACAGGCATATAAAAAATCCCAGTCAATTTTCATTCCCGTCAAATTAGTCATGGCACTTACTCCATATTTTCCTAAATTTATTCTTTCCACTTTAGTAAGATTCTTGCACCATAAGAACATTGCATGACTAAAATAAGTCTCCATTGAGAAAAAAAAATTTAAAGAAAATTTTGAGAAAAGAGAAAAGTAAGATGCTTAAAAGTATTGAACAATGTTCAAGGGTCAATCGAATGAAATTTTAAGGAGTGGAAGAGCCTATAAATAGCAGAAAACCAAGAAAAATCAAAACTAAGGATGGATCACGCTGCGATTGCTGCAACCCCTATGTGGTTACCGCAACCATCCTTGCGGTTGCTGCAAAGTCGCTGTGGTAACCAAAATGGTTACCGCAGGGGCTCCTGCAGTTGCCACAGGCCTTTTGCGGCAACCACAAACCTCACAGTGTTGCCACGATGCCTTTTCCATCTCTATTCTGCAAATTCAGAGCTACGACAAGACTTCTTAGCTAAAAAAAAAAAGGTGGGGGCCCTATTTTCGTTAAATTTAGGAACTGCATTCATGCATATTACACATACATGATTAGGATAGAAGTACATCTCATAATAAGTAAAACTGTTCATAACATCATGTCCATACATATCACAACATTACATTTTAGAAAACATTCATACATGTCATAACATCACATTAGGAAGAACATCCATTACATCCATGCATATTATCCATAAGACTAACAACTTAAGGGAAGGAAAACAGAGTATCTAATAGTGTTTGCACCTCTCCCTCCTCTGCTCACGTGGAGACTCATCTCCCTCATCACCACTATCACCTCTACCTCTACCAACATCTCTGCTACCTCCCAGCTCTGCTCGGGTCAAAGTAGATGACAAAGCAATGATCAGATGACCCATCACTCTCTAGGCCTCACAAGCCCAATCCACAGGTACCTACAAAATAAAGGAAGTCAAGCAACTGAACAAGAATCTAAAGTCATGGCAGAATCAAGGCAACCTACCTTAGAAGTATCAGCTGGAACCTCAAGCCATCTAAATGGCGCCACTACAAAAGAATCATACTCAACCAACCGCCCTTGCTCAATAGAAAAGTACTGACAATGTGTAAAAGGCCATAGACTCTGATGCCAAATGTCACCACCAGATGATCTTGAAGCTACTCTAAGGTTAGGAACAACAGTAATAGGGGCAGGAGTAACCTTATAAGGCCCCGCTTTATTCGAAAGATCCCTAACCGAAGGTGTCTGAGTGGAACCAGCAGTCGATCTCCTAGGATCAAAAACAGAATCCCTCCTAGGAACAATACCAATCATCAAGGAAGCCTGGCAGAAGTAATCATAATCTGCATCATAATCTAAGAAATGATCACAAGGGAGGCCTACCAGCAATGCCTCATCATCTACAATACTTGATCCATGTCTCATGTCAACTGGGGGAGGTAAAGGTACAACCTTATCACCAGTAATTTGCCCTTTGACTCTTTCCCCAAGGTAATATCTTCTCTTATCCCTAAATCAAAGAAGTAGTCTACATGAGGAAAGCACGTAGTTGGAACCCATCCACTCCATCATTGATGGTAGCAAGCGATCCTGATAGGCATTCCACCGAACCTACAAAATAGAAAGTAAGTCCAAAGCAATTAAAAGTAATAGAAAGCCAACTAACAAGACAAATACCTAGTGCGCACCCAGCTGGCTGAAATGGGTCTGGTAACCAGCAAAACCCATCCTGTCGAAACGACTGCGGTTACTATAACTCCATAAGTACCCCTAGGGCACTCTATCAGGAACCAAATTTCTCAAGGGTGGAGATTCCCGAGTAAAGTATTCATAAGCCCAGTACTGCAAAACAGACAACAGTTAGTCAAGATAATAATAAAGTGCAATACAAAAAGCAAAAATGAGAAAAGAGCGCAGGCTCACCTCCCAAATAACATGGGTACCACCAAGGCTGAAGAAACTGCTTCGGGAGAGATCAGACATCTCCCTATACATCACACACAAAGTAGCACCTCTCCAATCATACTTAGAAATCTGGGCAAGGTCCTTCAATGAAGCCAAGATACTAAAATCAATGGTGTCTCTCCTCGTGTGAGAGGTGAAGCAACCCAAAATCATTATACGGTACAAACGAGTTGCCTGCTCAGTGGTGTAGCCCCCATACTGATCTAAATCGCCAATTCGGTTCTGAAGCTAGACTCTCTACATATGAATATCAATGTGAGGAGGATCAAAACCCAATAGCTCAGTCATCCTCTAACTATCTAGTGCAGTCTAGGAGCCGTAAAAGTTTAAAGTCCCACGACTAAAAGGCAAACCAACAAGTAAGCGGAGATCCATAGGGGTCACCGTCAACTCCCCACATGGAAAATGGAAAGTATTGATGGTATCCCACCATCTCTCTGCCAAAGCCCTTAATAAGGCGCGATCTTCTCACATGCCTTGAACTCGAGGAAGCCATCTTAATGAAGGAGTTTTAGAGAGATAGAGTCTAAGTAGAGAGAGAGAGATGAAATGGAAAGTGATGAAGATGAATGAAGAAGGGAGTGGTATTTATAGAAGGAACTATAGGCCTCACCTTATCATTTCCTTTCAGTTCGCATATCTAAGTTGCCAGATTTCGCCATAACAAATCTATTTTGAATCAGAATTTAATTTTTTCCAAACAAATAGATCCACAAGATTTTTATCTGTGCCATGGAACAGAAAGCAACTTAATTAGAGTCCAAAATATTTCGTAATTGCAGAAAGTTTAAAAATTCAAAATGTCCAGAAAAATTGAAAAATAGTCCAAACGAATTCAGAAAAGCCTAGAAACAAACATAGCACCTCGATATAAGTCTTAAAGCTTACCAAGATCCTCAATCATTTGAAAACTTCCAGAATTCCCTTAGTTCACACTTTTCCGATCTAGCCTCCTGTCCGGCCGAATCTGATAGGGGGTAGCTATGAACCCTCTATTTTACACCTTTAAATGACCATCATTTGATCACGAATGCATAGAATCAGACTAGACTCAAATCGGATCAAGGACAGAGAAGAACGGGCCAAAAAATGGAATGAGGCAACCTATGGGCCCACTGCGGTAACTCACAGCTGGTTACCATAGCCGCCTCTGTGATTACCGTAGAGGCCCCTGCAGTAGACAATTGGCTACCGCAACTAGCGCTGTGGCAACAGGAAATCCCTCTATTGTTGCTGCAGCCGACGTTTCAATTACTGCAACCGTACTCTTTCAGAATTCTACCCGAAAACTATGAATTTTTAGCCCCAAACTCCTCTTATAAATACCTTGCACCTGATAACAATTAAAGATACACAATTATATACTTCCATACTCTTCATAAAGGTTTCTAAACCCTATTTCTAAGCTTTTCAATCATCAAAACCCTCTTCCTAGACTTTCAAATCTCTAAAATCTCATTCCAAAAACCACCTCTATCACATAAAACTCAATTCATAAGTTTCCTAATCATCTCAATGCCCCATTCACAAGCCTCCTAATCACTTCAAGTTCTAATATGAAGCTTCCTAATAAAAAAAAGTTCGATTCAAGCCATTTTCTTTCAAAGGGAATTCGTGGTTCTCAAGCAAATGTGTTATCTAAGAGTTCATGCTATTCAAGAGTCCTTCTTCCAAAAGGAGTACTCATGATATCTTGAAGCCATGGTGGAACTTAGATCCGGTGCTAAGCTTGCTCCTTACGTTCCTCGCCGATGTAAGCCAAATGTAAAAGTTCTTTCCTTTTCCTTTTCAATTTCAATTTCAAGATCTAAATCTGAAAAGCCCTTTAAAATCAATCAAAACATTATAACAAAGGTAATGACTTAAAAATCCCTCCTTCACAAGAAGGAAGAACTGTGTGGCATTTGATTCCCATTCAAAGGGATACGTAGGCTTACCGTCTCTAAGGCATCCAACTCCACTAAAATTAACAACTTCTTCTCTCTATCAACTTCTTCACATAGTTTAGGATCAAAATTGTTTTTCTTAAATAAAATTGAAATTTTAATTCTTTTTTTATTATAATTGTTTTAATACTCTCTTTCTTATTTTAGCTATTTAAATTATTTAGGGAATGTGTGTTTTTCCTAGAACCCATAAGGGCTAGAGAAAAGATCCATTGATTTTGATATTTTGACTTGTAATAGTTTTAAGTAGTTACTTCTTTATCTTTTTGCATCTTGTGATTATTATTATCTCATATTTGTCATGCATTTCACGAGTAATATTTGTTTCATACATCATATTATATCCGTTCATCCATACATAAAAACTTCTTTTTAAAAGCTATTTTGTATTTAAGCCAAATTAAATTTTTTGTGTTGTTTTAACCAAAACCTAGTCTCCGAACGCTCTTTGGTCATTTGAGGATTAGTGCTTTTCCTTGGGATAAATGGTATAATTTTGGAGTCAATTAAATTGGGTTTTTCCTTCAATTTTCCCAACTAAAATAAATAAAATTAGAGTGGCGACTCCTTTTGCAAATTACAACTTACAAAATACAATTTTCTAAACTCATAGCGGGTTCCAATCATAATGTTTTTCCAAATGGGCATTTTCGATTCCCCCTAGCAGATTAGACCGAGTGCTTAGGCGGGGCCTCACAGTAGGCGTAGATTTAGCAAATCATATTGAGCTTGTGATAGTACCACATCTTTCAAGTGATCATATCTATCTTTAAAACTCTTCTAGAGAATATAAAAATTAGTAAGATATTCAGTCTTTAAATGCTCACTTAAATGAGGTTTAAGTATGATCATACATAACTTTTATCTTGTTTTGATTTTAATCACAAATTAAAATAATGAACCATAAAAAATTTTCACAAAAATTCATTTTGATGTTATATTTCTTCAACTTGAACCACAAATTCACAAATTAAACAGATCAGCTATTTAAAGTCAGTCAAGTTATAAATAATATGTGTCATTTAACTTTGATAAAGTCTATAATGACTTTTATGTCATAAATTTATTTTAATAAATGTAATGAAATCATATCAATATAAAATCAATCATTAATAATTATGTTAAATAGGCACAAACCATGAGCAATATCAAACTTAAAAAAAATCAATTTTAAGCTTTTTTTTTTACAAAATTAGAGATGTTCAGCTCCAATAAATATATTTTTATCTAATAATAAAATATTAACATTCTTTTAGCATAAAGCAACTAGATCACAAAATAATTAAATTTTGAATGTTTTTAACAAAATTATTACTGAAAAGTAATAAATCTAAGCCATAGTAGCCAAAATTTTTTTTAGCAATTTAATAATCAAATAGAAAATTTTAGCAATTTAATAATTAAATAGAACCTTTGAATTAACAATATAATATATGATTAAAAAAAACTTTTTAATTAAAATTTCACTAAGAAAACTAGAAAATAAATAATTAATTAAGACCAATTTAGGAATTTTAGCATTTAGTATCCATGATAAATAATTATTACTCGTGATGTCGAGAGCCATAAATTAACATTATCTAAGTAATATACTTAATATGATCATAATAAAATTAGTCATTCAAAAACTTATACACAATTTATTTAATTCTTCAGAAATATAGAATATCAGTTCTTTAACAAATTAGGATACTTAGTTTTTCATAAACTTAAAATGTCAATTTTTTAGGAATTTATGTTTTATTTATTTATTTATTTTGATTAGTTCTTTAGAAGCTGTAGATGATATTAGTTCTCTAGAAACTATAGAGCATACTAGTTTTTCAGAAACTATAAATAATACTAATTTTTTAGAAACTGTAGAGAATACTAATTTTTCAAGAACTGTAATTATTATTAGTTTTTCAGAAAATATAATTATTATTAGTTCTTCAAGAACTATAGAAATTATTAATTTTTTAGGAATTGTAAAGATTATTAGATTTTTAGGAACTGTAATTATTATTAGTTTTTCAATAATTGTAGATATTATATTAATTCTTCAAGAATTTATACCTTTAGTTATTTATTTAATTAGTTCTTTAGAAATTATAAATAATACTAGTTTTTCAGGAACTATAATTTAAAATATAATGCTAATTTTTCAAGAACTAGAATTTAAAATATAGTGCTAGTTTTTTACGAACTAGAATTTAATTAATTAATCATCAAATCTTTATAAATCTCAAAAAATATGATTTGAAGAACAATAATTAAAAAAATGATTAATTGCTCAGAATATAATATTTTATCGTTTCTTTATCAAATAGTTTTTTCTAATGCTAGTTTTTTAATTAATTATTTAGAATAATTAATTAATTAATTCAAAATCTTTATGATCAATAAAAATAAAAATAAAAATAAAAAAGATTAACTATTCTCGTAAGTATATTCCAAAATTTTTTTTATGGTCTAGCTATTAATTTATATATTGAGGGACAGTAGTTTTGAATTTTTTTTTTCAAAATGTATTTGATAAAGAAACGAACACATAAATATTAATAATAATAGTTATTAATTAGACAAAATTTATTTACCATAAATTTTAAATCTTATTTCTTTAAATTTTTTACCTTAGCAGGGTTGTAGTAAATCATAAGCTATCCAAAATTATAAATAGTATTGTAAAATGATTCGTGCTAATATATATTATAAAATAAAGAACAATTATAGAGAATAGAGAGAATAGAAGAGATAATAAATTTTTATATCCACTTCATTGATTGTAACACCTATTTATAAGTGTAAAATACTATAGAGATAAGAATAGAAATAGAGTTCTATTTACATAAAAATATCTATTTATAGAGATAGGTAAACATCTAATCTTATCATACCACTTAAATATTATCACAAGAAATTTGTTATTTTAGAACTAAATGTAATAATTTTTAACATTTTTTAATTAATTTTATATAATTTTTTCTCACTCGCAAATTTGAATTGAGTTAATATTTTTAAAGGTTGTTTTACATTTTGTACAATACATGAATTTTATTATTCCTTTTAATTTTGACACTTTCAATGTGTTTTTTTTTTAATTATAATTTTTATTGGATTAAATTATTTTATTATGAATATATACAATCATATTTTATATGATCACTTAAGAGAAATTAAATAATAATTTAAAAAATATTGAATATAATTACGCAAATTAATAAAATTAATATCAATTACAAATAATAATTAATGAAACAATTAACTTTCGTTTTAATATTTTTATATGGATATTTTCACATATGCAACATTGGGAGTCTAAATCTCCCACTATTGATTATTTACCACTAACACTGAATTACTAACTACTTATTGCTAACAGCTCATAATTCATTGCTAACTACTGACCAATACCACTAGATCAAATAGGATGTTAATCGAAGGTAAATTTTCTCGGGTAAATTATATTGGTAGTCAACAAATTCTGTATTTAGTTTCAATAGGTCATCTAACTTCAATTTGTTATTTTTTATCACTGAATTTTAATTCTTGTTTCAATGACAAATCATCCATCTAGAAATGATAATACAGCAGGACAAGATGAATTTTAAAATTTTTATCTCCATCCAATGAACGGTCGGTACAAAAACAAAAAGGGTAAATCGAATTCGAACCAAGTGCGAACAAAAATAAAAATCTCATTTATATATTTCTATAATTTTATTAATATTAAAACTTCACAATTTATATATTTCAATGAAATACTATATATATTTATGTTAACTTTTATATATTATTGATTAAAATAAAACTTGTTATATACTTACATTTAAATATGAAATTTTACTAAAATATCATTATTAAAAATTTCATATGTGAAATGTAAGTTTAAATTTGTAAGTTGCAATTTAATTAACATGCAAATCGGCAAGAGAAAAACCAATAAAAGTGGTTAATCGACATGATGGTTTAGTATATAAGAATATTTTATGGATGGATTACTCAAGTTATGCATATCCTCAATTTAAACACATTTTTCTTAAGGGGGCACTTGATAACTTATAGCTGCAACTAGAGTTCGAATTTCAATCTCATGATTTGGCTTTGAAGACTATTATAATGTTATTAAATCAATGACTCATTGATTATAATATAATATTTTTAAAATCTGATTATCTAAATTACTTTGTTAATCTGTTGAATTGAGGTAAAATTTCTTAAAATTGTTATCTAATTAAAAAAATTAATCAAATTTTATTTTAAAGATTTTTAAATCAATAGTTCATTTGATGAATTGCATTCTTAAAATTGATCAAATTATTTTATCTAGTTGCATTTGAAGAATGATATAGGATTCGCTGATTAGGTTGTTAGCGCCAAGAAATGACATCACTTTTGGTTCTGTGTTTTATTATTATTATTATTATTATTATTATTATAAAACAAGGAATTTTCTACGGTTAATTCAAGTAACCGTTTACTTGATTTAAAGCAACTAGGAACAAGAGATACCCGGTTGCTTATAAATGTTCATTCTTTTATATATATATATATATATATATATAAACCCGGTAACATTTTTTTTTTTAAACAAAAAGTTAAGACAAACAATAAAAAATTCTTTATAATGATTTTATTAAATAGATAATTAACATTAAAAATTTGGATTTATGTAAAGCTAATTAATTTATCCAATATAATTTTAATTAATTGAAGATGATGTTAAAAATTATTATTACAAAGATTAATTAATTATATTTATTCAATAAAATAATTAATTAGATTAAAATTTCATTATTAGTTTAAAATATAATTACACTAACTAAATTAAAAAAATATTTTTTTATGTTTTCGAAAAATTATATAAAACTAGATAATTTTGTTTCTTTTTATAGTGCATCGAGTTTACTTATAAATGTCTTAAAGATACAAAATAATAAGTAAAATTATGAATATATTATAAATTTATGAAGAATTGTGCAAAAAAAAAATCATATTTTATAAATGTCTTAAAATTACAAAATAATGAGTAAAATCACCAATATTTAATAAATTTATGGAGAATTTTAGAAGAAAGTATCATATTTTATAAATATTTTCAAGTTACAAAATAATGGGTAAAAAATATCAATATTTTATAAATTTATGAAGAATTTTGTCAAAAATGGTCCTTTTTTTTGTGAGGTTACTTAAAGTAACATTTTACTTGAATCGAAGCAACTGCCAACTGGTTATATTCAATTGTTCATGATTATCAACAAAAATAGACATGCATTGAAGGAATTTGCTATCATTATTTTATAAAATAGATTATTAACAATAAAAATTTGGATTACTAATTTATCAATAAAATTATAATTAATTGAAGATGATTCTAAAGAATCATTATTTCAAAGATTAATTAATTATATTTATTCAATAAACTAATTAAATTAAAAAAAATTCCTTTTTATGTAACTAATAATATTGAAATTTTAGGTGACTATGAGACATATTTATGTAATATGATCATAAATTGAGTTTTAATAAAATTAAAATTTTGTGCATGACATAATTTCTATTTGCTTTAAATTTATTTATTCTTTATACTAAAATATTGAATTCTATAAATTACTCATTTCAAACAATAACGTGAATTGAATTATTGCAATATTTGAGTTTCCAAATAGGAGTATAAGTTTTTATAAAATTAAATATTTTTTTTTTAAAATCATGAGAATTTTATAAAAAATGTCCTATTTTATAATTTCTTAAAGTTACAAAATAATGGCAAAAATCATGAATATTTTGTAAATTTATTGAGAATTTTGTAAAAAAGAGCAATATTTTGTAATTCTTTGATATTACAAAATAATGGCTAAAATATTTTGTATAAATTAATAATTTTGTAAAAAAGTGCTATATTTTGTAAATCTTAAGGTTACAAAATCATTGTCAAAATCAGTGATATTTTGTAAATTTCTTGAGAATTTTGTAAAAAAAGTTATATTTTGTATTCCTTAAAATTACAAATAATGGCCAAAATTATGAATATTTTATAAATTTCTTGAGAATTTGGTAAGAAAAAGTAATATTTTGTAATTTCTTGAGATTACAAAATAATAGCTAAAATATTTTGTAAATATATTGATAATTTTATAAAAAAATGCCACATTTTATAAATCTTAGGGCTATAAAATAATTGTTAAAATCAGTGATATTTTATAAATTTCTTAAGAATTTTATAAAAAAAAAAAAGCTATATTTTGTATTTTCTTAAAATTTCAAAAAAAATGGTTAAAATTAAAAATATCTTGTAAATTTCTTGAAAATTTTATAAAAAAGAGCAATATTTTATAATTCCTTCATATTACAAAATAATGGCTAAAATATTTTGTAAATATATTGATAATTTTGTAAAAAAGTACCATATTTTGTAAATTTTAATATTACAAAATAATTATCAAAATCAGTGATACTTTGTAAATTTCTTAAAAATTTTATAAATAATAGCTACATTTTATAATTCCTTAAAATTATAAAATAATGACTAAAATTAGAAATATTTTGTAAATTTCTTGAGAATTTTCTAAGAAAGAGCAATATTTTGTAATTTCTTGATATTACAAAATAATAGCTAAAATATTTGTAAATATATTGATAATTTTGTAAAAAAAAGCCATAGTTTGTAAATTTTAAGACTACAAAATAATTGTCAAAATCAGTAATATTTTATAAATTTCTTTAGAATTTTGTAAAAAATAGCTATATTTTGTAATTCCTTAAAATTTCAAAAAAAAAAAAAGGGCTAAAATTAGAAATATTTTATAATTTCTTGAGAATTTTGTAAAAAAGAACAATATTTTGTAATTCCATAAGATTACAAAATAATGGCTAAAATACTTTGTAAATATATTGATAATTTTGTAAAAAGTATCATATTTTGTAAATCTTGATATTACAAAAAAATTGCCAAAATCAGCGATATTTTATAAAAATCATGAGAATTTTGTAAAAAATAGTTATATTTTATAATTTCTTAAAATTACTAAATAATAGTCAAAATCATGAATATTTTATAAATTTCTTAAGAATTTTATAAGAAAAAGCAATATTTCATAATTCCTTGAGATTACAAAATAATGGTTAAAATATTTTGTAAATATATTGATAATTTTGTAAAAAAGTTACATATTTTATAAATCTTAAGGTTATAAATAATTGTCAAAATCAATAATATTTTATAAATTTTTTGAGAATTTTATAAAAAATAGTTATATTTTGTAATTCCTTAAAATTATAAAATAATGACTAAAATTAGAAATATTTTGTAAAATTCTTGAGAATTTTGTAAGAAATAGCAATATTTTATAATTCATTGATATTACAAAATAATGGCTAAAATATTTTGTAAATATATTAATAATTTTTTAAAAAAAACGCCATATTTTGTAGATCTTAATGCTACAAAATAATTGTCAAAATCAGTGATCTTTTGTAAATTTCTTAAGAATTTTATAAAAAAAAAAATAGCTATATCTCATAATTCCTTAAAATTACAAAATAACGGATAAAATTAGAAATATTTTATAAATTTTTTGAGAATTTTGTAAAAAAGAGCAATATTTTGTAATTCCTTGATATTGCAAAATAATGGCTAAAATATTTTATAAATATATTGATAATTTTGTAAAAAAAAAAAGTGTCATATCTTATAAATTTTGAGATTATAAAAAATTGCCAAAATCAGCGATATTTTGTAAAAATATGAGAATTTTGTAATATTTTATAATTCTTTAATATTACAAAATAATGGTCAAAATCATGAATATTTTGTAAATTTCTTGAGAATTTTATAAAAAAAAAAGTAATATTTTATAATTTATTGATATTACAAAATAATGGCCAAAATATTTTGTAAATATATTGATAATTTTGTAAAAAACTGCCATATTTTATAAACCTTAAGGTTACAAAATAATTGTCAAAATCAGTAATATTTTGTAAATTTCTTGAGAATTTTTTAAAAAATAGTTATATTTTGTAATTCTTTAAAATTACAAAATAATGATTGATATTAGAAATATTTTATAAATTTCTTGAGAATTTTGTAAAAAAGAGCAATATTTTATAATTCCTTGATATTATAAAATAATGGCTAAAATATTTTGTAAATATATTGATAATTTTGTAAAAAAAAAGTCATATTTTATAAATCTTGATATTACTAAATAATTATCAAAATCAATGATATTTTGTAAATTTCTTGAGAATTTTGTAAAAAATAACCATATTTTGTAGTTCCTTAAGATTACAATATAATGCGTAAAATTAGAAATATTTTGTAAATATACTGATAATTTTGTTAATAATCACCATATTTTCTGATTTCTTTTTTGTTTTTTGAAATTCAAACTGCAAATGTATTATATTAAATCAACAGCCAATACATTAAATAAGAAAGATGGAGGAGAAGATCTCCAACTTTCTAGATCAGACAAAGAACTGGCTGCCCTGGCTAATGAATGAGCAACCATGTTCGCTGATCTTTTGCTAAAACTGAAAACACAGCTTCCTAAATCCTTGGCTAGGATTTTACAATCAGAAATTAGGATACCTACATAATTAGGAATCAAATTTTCTCCATTAAGTGCATGAATCAATAAATGGCAATCAGATTCCACTATAATATGGTGCACATCCAGCCCTTTCAACCAAGCTAACGCCTCTCGATAGCTGATGGCTTTAGCCAAAAATAGATCAGATGGAGCTGGAAAACTCCTACTCATATCTACAATAAATCAGCCTTCATGGTCTCTAACAACAGCTCCAACTCCAATATTTTTTTGAGATTCAAAGATAGCTGCATCAAAGTTACATTTGAGAGTACTTGATGGGGGTTTGGTCCATTTGAAGTTGCTGGGCGACGAAGAAGCACTAGTGGAAGAACATGAGCCATATTTTGTAGCATTCCATTGTGATATAAAAGACAGCGCATTACTCACAGTATGTAAAGGATTAGGCAAGTAACCATCCCAAACCTTTTTGTTTCTATTAGACCATATGAACCATAGAATAGTTGATGCTATACCCACCTCTTCTTTCCTAAAGTGTGAATTAATATAGCTCCACCAATCCCAAGTATCCACAGTCAATCTACTAACATTACCAAAAGGAGAAGATGCCCATTCCGATCGAACATAAGGGCAAGCAATCAGGGCATGAAAAATAGATTCATCTTCATTAGAACACAATGGGCAAGTTGATGAAACTTCCACATGTCTGCTTCACAAGTTCGCCATAGTTGGGAGACATCCTTCTAGAGATCGCCAAGTGAGATTTAGTACTTTGGCTGGTGCTTTTAACTTCCAAAGTTCTTTCTAGTTCACAAGAATTTGAGAAAAGAATATAAATTCAAATGACTTACCAATCGTTGATATCCGCTCCTAATAGAAAACAAACCAGACTTTTCAAAATTCTAGTACCACTTATCTGGCTTATCTTGAATGCTACAAGGAATTCTCATAATCTCATCGACATCTCGCTACCCAAAAATATCATGAATTAAATCCAAATCCCGCCCACAGGTAGAGACATCCTTCAAAGCATGAATAGTAGCAAATTCAAGGCCCTCTTGTCTGCAAGTCTGCATATACAGGCTATCAAGGGACAGAAGCCAAGGGTCATTCCAAATATTGACCTCCTTTCCAGCTCCAACACATACACTTGCACCCTCTTTCAAAAGATTAATTGCAGAGAATACACTTGACCAAGTGTAGCTTGGGTTAGAGCCAAGTTTTGCATTAAGAAGAGATGTTGAAGGAAAATACCTTGCCTTATAGACCTTTGAGAGGAGTGAGTTGGGACATGAAAGCATCCTCCACCCTTGTTTAGCCACCATTGCAATATTGAAATCGTATAACTGGTTAAAGCTAGCTCCTCCTAAATGCTTTGGAATGATCATCTTGTCCCATGCGAACCAATTGATTCCTCTGCTATTATGAACACCATTACCCCAATAATAACTATTCATCATTTTTTCCAAGTCAGCACAGAGAATTTTTGGAATCAAGAAGACATTCATTACAAAGGAGGGGATAGCTTGAATAACTGACTTTAAAAGCACCTCCTTGCCAACTTTAAAAATCGGCCTCTTCTTCTAAGACTGAATGCGCACCCAAGCTTTATCCTTGATTAAAGATAAAAGTTGGGTCTTGTTTCTACCCATTATACTAGGAATCTCGAGATATTTGCCGTGATCATTTGTCTCGGGAATTTGAAAGAAAGAACAAATCTCTGCTCTTGTAGAACTAGAGACATTCTCACTAAACATAAGAGAAGATTTTTGGAAATTGATAATTTAGCCTGAGGCTTTTTCATATAAACTCAAAGCATTTTTAATATGTTGACTATCATCGTTATCAGCCCGGAAGTAAAATATATTGTCATCTATGAATAGTAAATGAGTGATTTTGGGGGCCAAACGAGCTACTTTGCAACCATAAATCATACCTCTTGAAGCATAACCACTGATCAGTTTTAAAAGACCATCTACACAAACCAAAAAGAGATATAGGCTACTGGGATCACCCTGGCAAAGACCACGCTGTGGGAATATAGGTCCAATAGAATGCCCATCATGAACAATTGTATGTTCCACAGAATTGACACAAAGCATACAGAGGTCAACCCATCTGCAGTCAAAACCCATCTTTTCCATAATTTTATGAAGGAAAGCCCATTCGACTCAATCTTAAGCCTTCGACATATCAACTTTAAGAGTAACCGAACCTTGTCTCAATTGTTTCAGATAGTGATTAACTTCATAGGCAATCATGATGCTATCTGTAATAAGACGACCATATAAGAAGGCATTTTGTTCTTCAGAAATGACTTCGGATAAGACCTTTTTGAATCTATTAGCAATTGCCTTTGATGCTATCTTATAGATAACATTGCATAGTGAAATAGGCTTTAGTTCAGTGATCTTCTCTAGTTTCTTCTTTTTAGGGATTAACACTACTGTTGTTGCATTAAAGCCAGGCAGGAAGAACCTATTATTCAAAAAATGGATACAAGCACTAGTTACATGACCACCAACTATATTCAAAAAACGCTTGTAAAAACCTGGATTCATGCCATCTGGTCCTGGAGCTTTATCGCTATGCATTGAAAAAATGGCCTTCTTGATTTCCCACTCTTCAAACGGGCGGAGCAGATCTTAGTTATGAACATCCATCACTGAGCGATCAACAAACTGAAGAAGCTCCTCACAATTCGAACCCCTACTTGTAAAAAGATTAGAAAAATAATCTTTGATGTATTCTTCAAGCCCAATATTCCATCCTTTCCAAACACCTCGATCATCCTTCAGCTTAGAAATTGAATTGTTGCATTTTCTTTTGGAAGCAAACTGATGGAAGTACTTGGTGTTGGAGTCTCCTTCCTTGAGCCAAAATTGCTTAGCTCTTTGTTTCCAATATGTCTCTTGTTGAAGAAACAAATTACCCAGCTCAACCTGCAATTCAAAAACTCTTTATTGGGAAGCAGAATCATAAGACCCCTACAGTACTTTAAGCTGATCATGGCACCTTTGAATCTTGGATTTAAAATTCTCTCTGATGACTTTTCCCCATTCAAGCAATCTGGCTCCACACCTACTGATACAAGACTGAATATCCAAAGACTCTTCTCCCAACCAACCTTCATCGATAGTAAGAGCACAATCATCTTCACGTAACCAAGAATTCTCAAAACGGAAAATTCCTACTTGTCGCCTTTCAAAAGTAGTGAAGTTCAAAAATAGGGCGTTGTGGTATAAGGAAATTATGTGCAGGTTAGTAATTTTGGCATTAGGAAATGCCGATAACCATCTCATAGAAGCCAATACTCTATTGAGTTTTTCCTCAACCCAATTTGATGTGCCTTTGCTCTTCTCCCATGTAAAAGGGTATCCCTCAATACTCACATCATGAAGGCTGATAGAATCAACAACTCTTCTGAACCCTTCAATCAAATAATTAGGCTGCCAGTTATTGCCTCTCTTCTCTGATTGCTTCATAATATCGTTGAAATCTCCAATCACACACCATGGGAGATTGGATTTACTACCAAGAGATTGAAGAAGCAACCATGAATCCTTCCTTTTATTACGCTCTAGATGACCATAAAATCCCATCAATCTCCATGGACACATATCTTCCATGCACACTTCAATATCTACATGGTTTGAGGAATAGCTAAGAAGGCCAGCCATCCTATTTTTTCTCCACAGCAAACTGATACCTCCTCCAACCCTAGCTTTATCTATGAAAAACATACCTTCAAACCCCAATTTTGATTTAACATGATCCACTTGTTGTCTTCCTAATTTTATTTCAATGAGAAATATAAAATTGGGCTTATGTTATCAATTCTTGAACTGTTAGAGGGTTGCCCAGACCTCTACAGTTCTAACTTTAATGTGCTCATTGGGCCTAGCAGGTCTACCCAGCAGAACCTGCCTCATTCAAGTTTTTTTGATCATTGATGTGGGCCTTATTAGCATACCCCATGTTTAGAACCTCATTAGTGAACTGAAGACTCAATTCCTTCCCTACCACATCCTTTTTGTTCAGTTACAATAACACCTTCAGCAACTTCCATATCACTCAAATCCTCTCCATTATTGGCGTATAAAACATAATCTGCATTACCATCCTTAGCCCCCGAATTTGTGGCAATATTTTTGGCATGATTGTCTTCTTTAACACCACTATTCATGCCACTAATTGCAGAAGTATTGCCCATAAACGAGGTAGTTTCCATATCCATTGTCGTCTTCCCTTTGTCATGATTCTACTCAGTAACTACTTTCGGCGGCCCATGCCTGATCCAGCGAGCACCAAACTGCGGCATTGACCTGCGAGGCATAGCCCACAACCATGTACCATAGGGCTTTTCCTTTGGCTTAACTGAAGCATAAAAAAATTTCTCACAGAAGTTGTCAGAATGGCCCAACACACCACAATAGAAATAAAACAATGGCAATCTCTCATACTTGAAATTGACCCAAGACCAACCCGATCCTTCTTTGCGAATTCGCATTTTGCGCTTAATAGGGAGATGAACATCGATAAGGACTCTAATGCGCATATATGATTTCTATGCCCCTAAAAAATTATTAGGGTCTGTCTCCAAGAACTAACCGATATAGTTACCGATTTCAATGCCCACCTTATCTGACATGAAACCGCAAGGTATATCAGTTACTTGGACCCATATAGAGCAATGATTAAGGGGCGTCTGTTCTGGACGAACACCTTCTTCAACCTTCCCAAGGACTAAAGCTTGGTTCTCAAATGACCATGGCCCCTTTGAAATAACTCTCTCATTGTCTAACTCATGATAAAATTCAAAGAGAAACAAATTATCACCCAGTTGTTTGAAACAACTCCTTTCATAGGTCTCCATACTGCTGCCATGGTATTGGTCATAAGGGGATAATTAATGGCTTTCTCTGATAAAAATCTACCCACCAAACGTCCATTTTGCATGCATGGTACTGTTGGAACTACCATCTGCTGCCTGCTCAGACCTGCCAAGTGTGATACCACCATGGTATTCCTCCTCCAGGGAGACACGTGAATAAAGTTCTTCTAGATCTTGGACATGCATTCGTGAAAAGGCCATAATGAGGAATAGATGCGAATAGACAAAAACAGTGACAGAAAAGATAAAGGACAAAAAAGATGAGGAATCAAGGGTAGCAAAACAACAACAAATAGCTACTACATAATCTTAACCTTTGTCATTAGACAATACAGACCACTCCTTTCCTTTAAATGCAGAGGATTTAAGTTTTGTAATTTTAAGGTTTACTATTTTCTAATTTCTTAAGATTACAAAATTATAGCTAAAAATAGTAATATTTTATAAATATGTTAATAATTTTGTAAAAAAGTGATATATTACAACTCAAATTTAGCTAATTAACATGCAAGTGCATAACCTTGTACATTTTTTTTTTTTTAAATTTTGCTAAAAAATGGCAAAACTATTTTAACACGAAGTGCACAAGATTGTGCATTTTTTTTAAATTTCATCAAAATGGAAAAGTGTTTTTAACTTGCACAAGGTTGTGCATTTGCATCGCGCAAGATTGTGCATTTTTTCAAAATCTAGCCAAAAATTAGTAGAACCATTTTTAAAATGCAAAAAGTTGTGCATTTTGGACTACACAAATTTATGCATTTTTGAAAATTTTATATTGAACTCTACAATGCACTTATTACACAAAAATGCAAATTTGATCAAAATTTTATCAAATAAAAAAAATAAATAAATAAGTACTAATTTTTTACAAATTTAAGATTTTGTATGCACAATTATACCCTTAATTACCCCTAAATGAAAATAAATATATATAATCAAATCAAAAGCGCAAAGTTACAAGCATAACATATGTCATATGCTAAATAAATTAAGAGTAATTAAGGCTAAGCTAAAAACTAAATTTTATACTTTTTTTTAATCTTTTGATTATTCTTTTTTTTTTTTTTTTATCTTTTGATTATTCCAAAAGTTAGTTTAAGTATGCTGAAAATTGTGATTAATTAACATGAGATTATGTAAGTTTTTATTGATTACAAAACTGTAACTTATAAGTTTACTAGCAGAAAAATTCAGCTACCCATATTTAAATCAATGAAACAAATAATCCAATTAATTAAATTAAATAATATTATTTAATACAAAATATGTATGCACAATTATACCCTTAATTACCCCTAATTGAAAATAAATATATATAATCAAATCAAAAGCGCAAAGTTACAAGCATAACATATGTCATATGCTAAATAAATTAAGAGTAATAAAGGCTAAGCTAAAAACTAAATTTTATACTTTTTTTTTTTTATCTTTTGATTATTTTTTTTTAATCTTTTGATTATTCCAAAAGTTAGTTTAAGTATGCTGAAAATTGTGATTAATTAACATGAGATTATGTAAGTTTTTATTGATTACAAAACCATAACTTATAAGTTTACCAGCAGAAAAATTCAGCTACTCATATTTAAATCAATGAAACAAATAATCCAATTAATTAAATTAAATAACATTATTTAATACAAAATATGTATGCACAATTATACCCTTAATTACCATTAATTGAAAATAAATATATATAATCAAATCAAAAGCACAAAGTTATAAGCATAACATATGTCATATGCTAAATAAATTAAGAATAATTAAGGCTAAGCTAAAAACTAAATTTTATACTTTTTTTTTTATCTTTTGATTATTTTTTTTTTACCTTTTGATTATTCCAAAAGTTAGTTTAAGTATGCCGAAAATTGTGATTAATATGAGATTATGTAAGTTTTTATTGATTACAAAACCATAACTTATAAGTTTACCACCAGAAAAATTCAGCTACTCATATTTAAATCAATGAAACAAATAATCCAATTAATTAAATTGAATAACATTATTTAATACAAAATAAATGAGAAAGGTTTATAATAGAGCTCTAGAAGAGTCCACGATATGGGAATTTAAGGCTGATGGTGCTCTCCTTAATTTTTCCAAAAATTGAAAATTTTCCTGATAATATAATTATTACTAAGATTCTAAATCTGAAAATTAAAAGCAATACCCAAATCTAATGTTTTTCTATTTTAAAATCTGCCCCTTTCTTGCTGCAAAAAGTCATCCTTTTTATCAGCCTCCAAATCCCTACACTTTTAAGCATTCATTTTCTCTTTATATCACTTTCCAAAATTAAATAGGTAGTACAGTCGTAACGGATACACAAGCTTATGCATTTTTGAACTGCACAAGCCTGTGCAATTTGTGAGTTTTTCTTTATTATTTTGATAGAAGCAAATTGAAATGCACAACTTTGTTTTGAGACTATGTAGCCTTGTGCATTCTGAAATTGCCAATTTTTGCTTTACTTATTATCCAAAATATGCAACTTCTACAAAAATACATTAAAATTATCAGGTAAGTAAATAAATAGAATTTTGAGGGTTTTATTCAATAATTAAGTAAAATACACTTAACTTAAGGGTAAAATCATTGAATCATTGAATTATTTAGTTAAATACTTAACACATCAAACTTTCCCAAACTTATAGGTTTGCTTGTCCTCAAATGTAATAATTTCAATTTCAATGGTGAAATGACTAACTTATCAACACAAACAGAATATATATGGAACCAAAACTATTTAAACCAATATACATCTAAATCCTAGATAAATATTAACTAATCATGAATAAGAAAAGAAAAGAAACATCAAATTGCATTAAATCATAATTTATAATTCAATACAAATTGAAATTAAAAGGGTCAAGAAATAAACTCTAGGTAGAATTACAGAATTTGGAATCTATGGTTGAAGAAGAATCTCCCAAAGTTCAAAATCTTCAATCTCCCTTTTATTCAAAACATAATCTATTTCTCAATCTAAACTATAAAAAAGTGAAAGAGGAGTTTTTCTAAACTTAGTCTATTTTTTTTTTTTTTATCTCATCTCCTCCTTACCCGAATTTTAGAGAAAAAGATGTATTTATACTGTTCTCAAATCTTGAATTACAAAATCTACATGAAAATAATACAACTATCTCATAGGCGCACAAGTTTGTGTTTTTTTAGCTGTTTAGTCTGGACTAGAAATCTAAAAGAAGGACTCCGCATTAAGCCTGTGCACATTTCACTATACAGACTTGTGCACACCTAGATTTGCTCAATTTCTAATTCATTTTTGCTCTAAATCTTACAATTCCTACAAAAACACATTAAAATCATAAAATTAATGAATTAATGAAATTTTGTGTAATTTTTCTCAATAGTCAAGCTAAATGCTCTTCAACTGAACTTCTACAGCATTGAGTTATTCCGAAATCAAATGCAGAAAATTCCCATTTCCCCTTCTTCTGTTGCTTATTTTCTCATCAACCCTTTCTCACTAAAACAATTGCACAAAATCTTACATAAGAAAGCTTTAAATGGGAATCAATAGTGTGTTAAAGGAGGTGAGATGCAGCCTATACCTCAACCACACTAGTTTATAGCAAACCAATTCTGCATATAAATGGATATAATAATATTGGCCAAAGCACCAGCACCAATTCTAACACCTGTTTTACCTTGAATTGCATCAGATATGTATTAATTTGATCATCTTCAGAACTGGTCAAAACAGAAAAAATTTAATAACTAGTAAATTTTTAATGAAACCATTGTAGTATCTAAGCAAACATGAATCAAAAAGCAATTTAACATAGAAATCCCAAGTATTGAATAGTCTCTACCTTCACATATATACAATAGAGGAAAAAAAGAAAGAAAGAAAGAAAGAAAGAAATAAGGCTTCTGAATTTATTATGTTATATATAGAGGTTGAGAACTCACATTGATTGATTTTATTGGTTGTGCATCTAAACTATGACTTGCATAAGCATTCTGCTTCTGATGTCCCTCTTATTCTCATTGGTAGAAACAAGTAAAATCTGCACAACAAAGCACAATACTATCACAAGGACTTTCCTCATGGCTCATACTAAAAGGAAATTTAATGAATCAAACAGTTAAGTATGAATCTGCCTCAATTGCAATGGATTATTGAATTCACAGTTTGTAGTGACCATTTTCTTGAATCATTTTATCATCGATCTCAATAATTGGGATGTGAGCAATTTGAGTAATTGACTGTACTATGTTAATTTTAAAAAATATTTATCAAAATATGCTATTTTAAAAAATATTTATCCAAATATACATTGTTTGGCATTTTAAATGCCGAATTAGTTGAACTAAAAATTAGTTCGGTATTTTAAATACCGGATTAGTATTTATCACGTTTCGTTTTGTGTGGGTGTGGGGCCCATATACCATAGTTCGGTATTTAAAATACCGAACTAGTTCTAATTTGGCATTATAAATGCCGAACTTGTGACCTGCTGCGACTTGTCATGTTGCAGCAGGCCTGCACCCCAAGTTCGGCATTTATAATGCCGAACTTGTGATCAAAGCTGCAGGCCAAAGTCCCATCCGTGCAGGGACTGCAGGGTGAGTCCCATCAGTGGCAGCACGGGCTCTAGTTCGGCATTTATAATGTCGAACTAGAGCATGCAGCCAGCCGTTGGATCCTCGCGATCCAACGGCTAGGGAGTAATATAAGAAATTATTTTGGCTTCCTTCTGCCTTCTCTCCCTCATTTCACCATACTGCTGCGTTTCTTCCTCTCTCACAACTCTCTCAACTTTGCTTCAATTTTTTTTTTTTTTTTTGTTGCTGTGAAAGATTGGTATTAATTATTGAAGAAGGTTGAAGAAGAAAAAAAGGTATATATAATTTAAATTTTTGAAGTAATTTATAAATTTTTTTTAATTAATTTCAGCAAATTATTATTTTCTATAATATATAAAAAATAATATTGATGAAAAATAATTGTTGCTATTTTTTAGGTGATTGTAACAATATTCAAATTTTTGAAGATATTATCCACAGAAAAGGTAATTTTTATTTTTAAAATTATATTAAGACAGCATGTTAGATTGATTATTATATATGTTATTTGTATAATTTGTATTGTATAGGATTTTTTTTTTGTCAAATAATATTTATTTTTTGTATGTAAAAGTCTTTAGGAATAAAATGATTGCTTGAAATTTGTTAATATATTTTTCAAGTTTACCTCTTAATTATTTGAAATATAAATATAAAGTAAAATTAAACATTGTAATTTTTTTAAGTGTTAAGGAAATAAAATAAATAAATAAATAAATATTCCCTTTAAAAGCACCAAAAAATATTAATTAATTTAATATAATTATATAAGATTAAAAATATTTGTTAATAAATTCAAGTAATATTAGTAAATAATATAACTTAATTTAGGCTATAAATATTTGTTAAAATATATATTTGTTAATTTAGGCGATAAGTTAATTAAAATATATAATTAATATGTAATATATTTGATTAGCTCAATTAAAGTATATTAAATTTAAATAATAAAAATATATAATATCATATTATTTATGTTATTAATATTAAAAATATATAATATCATATTATATATGTTATTAATTAAGTTAAAAAATAAGTATAATAAATCAGAAAAATTTGTACTGAAATATTTTATTAATGTGTCATCATAAAATATTAATTAATTTAATATAATTATATAAGATTAAAAATAGTTGTTAATAAATTCAAATAATATTAGTAAATAATAGAACTGAATTTAGGCGATATTAATTAATTAAAATATATAACTAATATGTAATATATTTGATTAGCTCAATTAATTGAATAGTGAACGAATTAAGAAAATTAATTAAATTATGATAATATTAAAAATATATAATATCATATTATATATGTTATTAATTAAGTTAAAAAATAAGTATAATAAATAAAAAAATTGTACTAAAATATTTTTATGCGAAATAATAATTTATTTGAAAATAAAATAAAGTAATTTATTTGTAATAATAACATTTTTATGCGAAATAATAATTTATGTTAGAAACTATAAAAATGTCTAATGGAATTTAATAATATAATAAAATAGTATAAATTAACTTAATTTACTATATATTAGTTAATTGTATTATATATTTAACATATAATATAATTAATGAATTTAATAATTAATTCGGTTAAGTATAATTAATGAAATATGAAATTTTTTTGATACTATAATAATATATATATTTAATATTTAATATTATATAAAGAGTATAAAAACCTATATAAAGTATTAATTTTTGAACATAATAAAAGTTATATTTTGATAAAATGAACTTGTTGTGAAAAGTGGAATTAATTTTCAAATATGACTAAACTATAAGCCTTAAAATACAAATCTTTAGAATTATTATTAATTATTATTATTATTATTTCACTTGGTCACATTATTATTTCACTTGGTCAACATTGGTCACTTGATAATGATTTTTTTTATCTTACTAATTGTTTATCTGATATTTATCTTACTGATGAAGACAATGTTGTATGATATATCATTTGACCATATATTGAGTTTGATGTAATGTATATTAACAATATATTGTAATCAAATGATAAATTAATGAATTCATATATTATTGTTAATAATTATGCTCCATTCTATAACTTAAAGTAATTGGTATTATATTATACTATTTTTTTTGAATGACATTATCTCATATGTATTTGCATTTTTTTTTTCAATTGAGCTATGCTATCATTTTATCATTTATGTTGTACTACACCAATATAAACATTATGAAAGTTTCATTATCATTTCTCATGGTTTCATTATATTTGTTCAGGTATGGAGGGTGGACATGCTGCGGATCATATACATCCTGGACCATATGACACTTCCTTATTGGACATGCAAGATGTTCACCGATCAGGTGCGGTATGGGTTGATCAGGGCACTGCCCCACCATTGCGATGCAGGCGTAACGCATTAGTATTGCGTGATTTTGTGGTTAATGACCGAGTAATTCTGCGATTACGCCTTATTGGATTTTATGGCATGGCTAGGATTGGCTATTTTATGTTGGATCACCATCTTATCACCGCACTAGTGGAGAGATGGAGACCAGAAACACACACATTCCATTTTCCATATGGAGAGATGACTATCACACTTCAGGACGTCGGCATACAAACTGGGTTACCTATAGATGGTCATGCAGTGACTGCATCCTCACACGTAAATGGGAGGGATTTATGTCAGAGACTTTTGGGTGTAGAACCAGATGGTAATGCAATTAGAGGAAATAGATTGTCACTTAATTGGCTGACTGCTACATTTGCCACTTTGTCTGATGATCCTACTGAGATTGAGATAGATGCATATATACGAGCATTTATACTTCGGCTTATAGGTGGTGTTTTATTTACCACGGAAGCTGATAACCGAGTTCACTTGATGTGGCTATCTCTGTTGGAGGACTTTGACCTGGTTGGTCAATATAGTTGGGGAGCTGCATGTTTGGCCTACTTGTACAGTGAGTTGTGTTCAGCATCACATCGAGATGCAACTGAAATTGCGGGTCCATTATTTATATTGCAGCTATGGGTGTGGAATAAACTTTCCATAATTTCACTCCGACTACATGTGCGAGTCCCACCGGGAGACTCCCCGCTTGGGCAACGGTACGCAAGAATAAATATTTTAAAAATATATTTTTATGAATTATATCTAATTAATCTTAATTTACAGATGGAGTAACCTGCGACAGGTTACTGAAGTCAGTACACACGTCCTACACGACATTCGCTACAAATTTGATATTATACATGACCAATAGGTATATTTAAATCAATCACTATAATAAAATTTACGTTATTGCAACAAAATAATTTGTCACAATGAAAGCTATTTTTGTGATAATATATTTTTTATGATGAATTTAGCTTATCATCGGGTTAATTACAATAAATTTTTCTTAATAATTTTATTGCAACAAAATAGAATTTCATCACGATAAAATATAACATATTTTGACAAAATGACTTTGTGACAAAAACTAATTTATTGTGATCAATTATTTATCAAAAAAAGAAAATATTTTGTCACAACAAATATCATTCTATCACTATATAATAAGTTATATAGTAAGAAAATAAGATAATATAAAAAAAAGTAACACATTGGACCTTATGCATACAGTTGAAAATCAGTAGATAAAAATAGTATATCAGACCTTAACGAGAAGGTTTGATGGTCATAATCATAAGATGTGATCAATTTTATGCTCTTTATGTGATATGTAAAATAGTAAGCAAGGCATTTGCTGCTACTCTAATTTATATATATATATATATGTGTGTGTGTGTGTGTGTGTGTGTGTGTGTGTGTGTGTGTGTAATGGGAAGCACTCCACTTCTAAACTTAACAATTTATACTAAAGTTTTTAATGATTTAACTCTATTACTTAACTCATGAACAATTGATTTCTTTGCTATCATTCACACATATCTACCTGTATATTATGTTAGAGTATTATTTGCTCACTAGGTTTCATCTCATCTCATAAGTGTTTACTTTTTTAGGGGACTAAAAGGTATAATAATGTAACTCTCAAACTTTATTCTACATTTTAGAATTGATATGCTATTAGATCCATTATTTTGTTTGAAATCATAATGTCTATATATCTTGAAGTACAGTCTAGAGCTCCATGGTCATTTGATTTTAGTTATTTTGTTTATGTTATTTTGGATGATATATTTAAGAATGCTAAATTATGAATTGTAATATTATATATGATCCAAGTGCTTGGCATAATGAATACTATATATATATATGATTACATATTTTAAATTATTATTATATTTTTATTAAAGTTTGAAATTAATAATGATTTACTAAATTGAATATGCGTTTACTGAAAATTATTTTTGATTGTTAAAATATGTAATATACATCAATATTTCATGCAGATGATTTGGCAGCCATATGATGATGAGATATTGGAATCACTCCCTCAGTACTGCCTCAATGGACAAAATATATGGCAAGCAGTGGTCCTAATGATTTGCTTTCACATTGTACAGTGGCACCAGCCGGACAGAGTTCTTAGACAATTTGGACAAAGACAACGTATATCGTTGCGGCCACAACAACCTAGAAGGCTTGAGGGCATTGACTTGCTTTCTGGTACAGGTGACTGGCATGTCTACCATCATCAATGGATTATGATGTGGAATGATCGACATCAGCGAATCGGTGCAGATGTGCCGTGCGACACACAGCCACAATACCATTCGCAGTATATAGAGTGGTTTAGAAGGGTAACGAAGAGATATATATCTCATCAGGGTGGCTTGTTTAATGCAATGGTTAGTTAATGAAGAAATTAGGAGTAATTGATTATTCAATACATGTTTCACTTAAAAATAATCTTAGCATGTTATATATTTTGGAGTAAATGTTAATTTACTTCATTTTACAGACATTACTAATAATGTATTTATCGCAGAAAGAGGCTATGGAGAGAATTCGCATCACAAATGATGTCGGCACAATACATCAGATCAATCAAACTATGTTTGATGCATTAGCTGAGGAGGAGCGAATTGTGATCAGACAACCTCTGGATCTAGAGCAAGTGTCAGAACAGCATCAGTCAAATGTTGGTCATAGTGAACCACGAGCTCGACGACATTCTAATAGGAGTGCAAACCAAAGGTGACGAACGGGTACATCTATTCATCCAAATATATTACACCCAATTGAATTCCATAATGTGCCCACTGGTCGCCACCAATCGAGTCAGCATGATGAAAATAGGTTTCCTCCTTTGACCTCAACTAGATTCGAGTTTGGTAGTTCATCAGGGGCTCAGCCACCCGAGGTCACAACTGAGATGTATGGATAGTCCCAGACCTCCTCTTCATTCGCACAGTTTGCATCTACATCATTTCAACCGAACCCATATGCTACGTCGTCTTCTGCATTCATGCCTTGGGTAGGGGCACATTGGGATGGAACTCCCATACAGCAAACACAAATGCAATATTCATGCGGATTTTTCACTCCAACAAATACGTTTGCACCTGCTTTTGGCCATCCATTTGCTACACCAACATATACTCATACTCCTATACCATATCAACTTCAGGATCAAGAGCACGATGCTACTGCTGATGAAGAGTAAACTGAAGTGCAGCTAATCGCAGTTCAACCTAGACGTGCTCCTTCACGTGATCGTAGGCCTCCTCCTTGTGGGACTGGAGGTGATCGGTGTCACATTCAGGGGGGACGCAGACGACGTGGAGGGCATTAGTTTTTTTTTTTTTAATGACAATTATACACTTGGTATAATATTTATTTGTATAATTATATATGCATATTATTATGTAATGCATGCGTGAATATGATTAATGTTAAAAAAAAATGGTTGAAAGTTTGAACCCTAATCTCCCTAATATTAATTCAAATCCAATGAAATTATACATGTGGGAATAACTATAAATGTTAATTCTATTTTGGATCCTTTTCTATAAGTTCTTGTATGAGGAGGTGTTGAACTTTGACATGAAGAGGCACATTAAAAATATTAAAATTTAATTTTAAATTTTCACAAATAAATTTAAAATTTTAAACATTTTAATTAAAACACCAACACTATACATGAATTTGAGAATGTATTATTATTATACAAATTATTATTATATTTTTTTATGTGATATATACTTTATAATAATTTTTTTTTTCATTCAATACTTTATGCTCCATTTTTTTCATGAAAAATATTTTCGTCAAAAATATTTTTTATATTTTTTGACATTTGGAACTCTTTAAAAAATTAGTCAACAAAAAACGATTCACTTGCTCAATAGAAAACTTAGCAATTTTTAAGGAAAATAATTTTTTATTTTTAAAATGGGAAGTTATTTAATGAATTTTAATAAACTCATTATACTGAAATGAAATATATAAATATAAATTTATTAATTCATCATTTATCAATAATCATCATTTGTGATTATCAATGACCATTACAAGCCACCTGTTATCACTGATAACCACCACATGTCGTTGGTGATCAAATAGGTAATGAAAATAGTTCACAATTAGAGGTTTCGGATTAGAGGTTTGGGGACTACTTGGTGAACCTTCGGGTAAATATGATTATAAGGTAAAGTTTTCACCACCACCTACTTCAAGCATTCCTATTGAATCCATCGAGTCATCGGGTTGGGGAGAAGAATTTGATGATTTTGACAATTAAGGAACAAAGGCGGTTCATACCCTACACTCCCAATCTTAACTTGGAATCAAGGTATCATCAAACTATAGATCTTAGGTTTAGCAAGGTATGATACTTACACATTTAAGTTTATTTTTTTTCTATTATATATATATTTGTTTTCATAATTTTTATTTTCTTTTTCACAGAAAAAAAAAGAGGGTAACACTTAAATTCATTGGTGCCGAGTCGGCACACTTTAACTCAATTGGTGCCGAGTCGACACCAATAAATGCTGTGCCGAGTGGCACTCGGCAGTTGAACTCGTGCCGAGTCAGCACACATGGAACACGTCCCAAAAATTTAGATTTTACATCTTCTCAATTGCTGGACCATTTGACTTCAATTTTGTTGTTTTTCAAACTCAAACATCACTATGAAAGAGCACATATTCCTTAGTATCAATTAGAGGAAGGGACATGAAGAGACTACACAACTTTATCTCTTTATAGTTAATTTTTCTTTTGTTAAAATTATGCATTCTTTTCTTTTCTTTTTCTTTCTATTTTTATTTTAACTCCTTCCTTATCTCCCTCTCTCTCACGTTTCTCTCTCACTTCACAATCTTCTCCAAATTTTAGTTTTCTTCCCTCTTTCTTAACCAAAACCCATTCCCTTTACCTTTCAAAAATTACTTTACTAGATGGGTAGATCAAAAACAAATCCATCTTCATCTTCAAGGGGAAAGAAAGTTGCACAAGAGGAGGAAGAAGTTCTGGATATTGCACCACAATATAGAGCACCATTTCCAATTTTTCAAAAATGGGAAGGACAAAGGTATGAAAAATGTCTTAAAAGAAATGTTGTTGGTTCTAGGTTTCTTCCTCTTGATGTTGTTAGTAAAATGGGTTTTGATGAAATTCTGCAGAAATTTCTTAAACAAATAGGTCTTAAAACTTTGATTTCTTTAGAAAAGGACACTTATGTGCAACTAACACAAGAATTTTATTGCACTTTGAAATTGAATGATAATGATCCTCATGTGTTAGATTTTCACATGCTAGGAAACCCATATCAGTTGACTTATAATTTCATGAAAAAAGTGTTTGGTTTTTCTAAGGATGGAGTTTGTGAAATCCCTCGTGATTGGCATGCTAGTGAATATTGGAATGAAATAACTGATTTACCTCAATTTGATCCTAGGAAAGGCCATGCCATGTTCATTAAAGATCATAAATTGTGGCTTTTGCATAAAATTCTTGCATGTCTTGTGTTTGGTAAATCGGAAGGAAATAGAGTCTCTGCCCAAGAAATTTATTTGATGTGGTGTATTAGCATGAAAAAGCAAATTTGTTAGACTTATTGGATTTTGAATAAGTTACTTGAATGTGCTAATAATAAAAGTGGTCCTTTGACTCATGGTTATATTATTACTTCTATTGCTAATGCTCTTAAAATTTCACAAGCTTCTTTGGATTCCATGAGAATGGTAAGTATGGTTCGCCTTACTAAATCTGCTTTCACAAAAGGTGAGGTTATTTATCCTAACTTTAATTTAAGACATGCAAAAGATAGATCATGTTGGGTAGGAGTTGAGAAAAGCGAAGAGAGTAATGAAGAGGCTGAACATGAAGATCAAGGAGATGAACAAAGTGATGAACAAGGTGTTAATGTTGGTGGTACATCTACTACTACCCCTATTGAAGTCGGTGGAGGAAGTTCTCACATGTACCCCGATATGGCTATTTGGCAACAAATCCTTCAAAATCAACGAGCTATGAATACACAATTGGGACGCATAGATGCTAGGCAACAACAAATGGAGAGGCAACAACGAAAACTAGCTTACAAGATGGATCAATTTATTGCTAGCAGTGGATATCAATTTGATTCTCCACCCCCTTCACCATAAGTGGATTGAAAGATAAGCATTTCTAACCTTTCCCTATTTTTCTTTAATATATGTTGCCTATTTTTCTGTGTTTTCTTCTTTTTGGGACACATTGGGGGCAATGTGTACTCTAAGTGTGGGGGAGGTTATATCTTGTTTAGTTTTTTATTTACCCTATTTTATAAGTTTCTAGGATTTAGTGTTCATGATCTATGCTATGATGCATCACCTCAAAATATTTTGAAATTCTTTTTAAAGACTTCTTCTAATTTTATATGATATAGTTCTAGTTTGGTTCATTATAACATTAAGGGTTAGAAACATTTAAGAATTGATTTATGATCAACTCCCCTTGCCTTAGTTGATTACATGAACTTATTGTATAGGCTTGAGGGTGATTTGTTTGTCTTTATTTATATCTTGAGAAGTTTTAATTAATTTGGACTAATGAATGCTTGCTTAAGTTTTAACGGATTTTATTTGTTAGTTTAGAAGAAATTTAAGTTAATACATACCTATGATTAGTCAATAAAGGATGAGGAATAAATAAGAAAAAAAAATTATAATAATAAAAATAAAAATAAAATAAAATGATATATAGGTTCCGAGTAAGTCGTGTACATTTGTGTTTGCTCCTCAATTGTATTCGTTCGGAAAGGAATTTATATATGAAATAATATCCATACATGGCAGAAGTGAATGAGTAAGTCATGCATGTTTGAGTATGCTCCTTAAATATGTTCGTTCGGAAATATTCACTTTTGTCATTCAAAAAAAAAAAAAAAGACAAATTTTCCAAAAATGCCTTGAGATTGATTATGGGTATGTATGCTTTCCTTTGTCCTCAATTGTTTGAATAATTCCCTTTTGACTTGAGTTTGGTAATCATATGAATGAACTTGATAAATTCTCTTTATAATTTAAGACAAACAATCACCTTATTGCTTATATTAGTTGTGTCAAACTTTTTTGTAGGCTTGTGGAGTTGTTTATAAAACTCTTCTTCTTTGTTTCTTTTCTTTAAGGAGTGATGACCCTTATTAGTGCTTTAACATTTGAATAAGAAGGAGTAATTTTTATGATTATGTTTTTCCTTTCAACTTATGAAATTGCTTGAGGACAAGCAAAGTCTAAGTGTGGGGGAGTTTGATGTGATGTAAAATGGTATAGATTTAGTGTTATTTCAGGTGCATTTTAGTTGCTTTTTAGGTATATGTTTAGTATATTTTAATGCATTTTGTGTGTATTTCCTTAATATTTATTCTACTAACATTTTCTCAAAGATTTCTCCTTAACCTGATGGTTTTGAGAGTATTTTACAAAGTTTTAATAGGTTAAGGGAAGAATTGGAGGTTCCTAGAAGAGCTAAGTATAAAAAGAGAAAGCAAAGTTAGAAAATTAATGGTGCCGAGTCGGCACCCTGCAACTCAGTTGGTGCCAAGTCGGCACCAATGGCTACTATGCTGAGTTGTTGAGTGAAGGATGAGTTGGTGCCAAGTTGGTACAAATGGCTACTGTGCCGAGTTGTTGAGTGAAGGATGAGTTGGTGCCGAGTCGGCACACACCAAAAGACAGGATCCTTCGTGAATAGTCTGCAATGTTTCAGTCATAACTTCCTCAATACAACTCGGATTGAAATGATTCAAGAGGCTATGGAAAGATGAAAAAGAGACCTACAACTTTCTTGAAGACCTCGAAGTCTAATTTTGCCATCTGAATTGACCAAAATGTCCTTGAAGTTTTTGAAGCAGTTATTAGGTGACTTTTCAAAAAGTGTTACATTTCTTTATGAAATGTTATGACTTTTAACTGTTCAAAGCCTTTAAATAGTGGAAGTTTCTTCTGTAAAAGACATCTAGAAAATCATAATACAAGTAGAGAGTATTGTATTAAGAAGAAAAAGAGAGATCTTACAAGTTTTAGCACTTTCAAGTACAAAACTTTGGGAAACTATTCTTGTATAAAGGCTTCTAATCTTGAGGAGGGCTAGTAAAAGATTTCTATAACTTTTTCTTTACTTAATCTATTTTATTTCATTGATGATTGAATGTTTTATCTTCTTTTTTAATCTAACAATGCATCAAGGCTAAAGTACTTGTGGTTAGAATTGCAATGCAAATTTAGTCTATGAACGTCACTTTAATATTTTGTTGATGAATGATTGATTTGGCTTCAATTAAGTTCTTAATAGTTGTTATATATGCTTGATCACCATATGTAATATGTTAGTTAAGAATTTGCAATGAGAATTGGAATTCTTAATGGAAAAGCAATTGATGTCACTTAAGTTAAAAGATTAATTAGAATCTATTTCTAAAGGGGTAAAAAGAATTAACATTGAACTTCATGGTTTTTGTTTACATTTACATTGACATGAGAGTGCATGTAAGTCTATTCAAAAATACCTTTAATTGACTTAGCATCATAATACAATAATTGTAAAAGCCTTAACGGCTTATCTATCACCTAATTGGATGGCAAGCTACTTATAGCTTGTTTTGATACTATCCAATCTGCTGTGCTATTAGATTCCCTCCTTACCCAGGCGCTACTTTCCACTGCTCACAATAAATAAAACATAAATATAATGAAAGTAATGGTATAACAATATCAACACATCTAATTAACACCATCACATGTAAGTATGTTATAAAATCTTAATCATATTAAGATACAAGTTGAAAATAACATTTTATTAGCGCCTATTCCTACTATTTGCAACTGGACATGTTTTAATATTATGGCCAAATTCACCACACACTCTGCATGAATAACCAGCTTTCTCTTTTACTCAGCAGTCCATTTCAGTTCTGATCCTTGTGGATTTTCGTCTACCCTTTCCACACAACCATTCTTTATTAGGTATCAAAAGCAATTCTTCACATTCTGGCCAATAATTTGGATGACCAAGGGGATGGAAGTGTGATTCCCAGCATTTCAATGAACGTTCTAACTTGTAAAATAGAGAAATGTAATGCTCACAATCAATACCATTCTTCACACAACATGCAATGGCGTATGAGCAAGGAATCTTATATTGGTGGAATTTGCCACACGAGCATTCACCTTTTGCCAAATCCACAACCTGTACATTGCCTCCCTTAATCTTTCCTCTCCGATTTTGTGAACCAATAGTCACTTGACATTCACCAATTTTTCTATTAAAATATTGCACTTCATGACCATTCGCCCGTCTAATCCACATAGATAGCTTATCTCGACATAAACGGGTGTATTTGTGCCCCTCAAGTATTTCCTTCTCATACTCTCCTCTAAAATGGTCAAATGCACTAACAAGCTTCAAAAAAATCTTGTTCACCATCAAGGTGATAGGCAATGCTCTAACATCTTTTAAAAAACTGTTTACAGATTCGGCAATATTCGATGTCATGCTTCCATATCTATACCCGCCGTCGTGAGAAAGCGTCCATTGTTTCAATGGTATCTTCTTTAGCCAATCTGATGACGGTTTGTCCAACTGGGTAATTTCCTTACGCATCTTGGCGAACTTTCTCTTCTGTACTTCATAAGCTACGACAAGAAAAAATATTACACATTAATATTACCACAATAAAAGTCAACTTCAGGTAATACATACAACTATAATATGTTGGATGATATATGATATGCCTGCATTTTGTATCAATTTCTTCATTTCTACATTTTTGAAAGTTGTATTGTAATTACTGACCACGTGCCGGATACAATATCAATGGGGACACATTTTCCATAAATTGCTTTTCATTGCATTTATTATGCCCTTGTGCCGATCAGAAATAACACATAATTTTTGGTTACTAGTAACATGCATCTATATGCACGTCATGAACCAATCCCAGTTGTCATTATTCTCTTTCTGTACAATAGCAAATGCCACAGGAAGAATATGATTATCACCATCTAGAACTGATGCACACAATAAAACAGCTTTATACTTTCCATACAAA
Source organism: Reutealis trisperma (assembly GCA_947687605.1). NCBI lineage: Eukaryota > Viridiplantae > Streptophyta > Magnoliopsida > Malpighiales > Euphorbiaceae > Reutealis > Reutealis trisperma. Next base: position 223,633 of record CANTUT010000421.1, on the reverse strand, counting down.
AAAGTGCCATCAATGATGAGAGCAGGCCTGTAATTTTTCATCCCATCAATACATGGCTTGAAGCACCAAAATATGCGTTCAAATACACGACAGGTTGGATCAATGTGGTTGTTGATAACATGCTCCTCATCATTAAGAATGTAATGGGTACCAGGATTGGTTGCTTGTTTTGCTCGCAACCACCGTTGAAGATGAGAAAATGACTCATCCCAATCACCAAATGTTTTTTCAATTACAATTTGTTTTGCCTTCCATGTCTTTCTATAAGATGGTTCATAGTCTAATTGATCTTTCACTGCAGCTTGTAAAGTTTTAATCTTAATTGAAGGCATTTCTGTCACAAGGGGTGCCACAAGATTAGCAATAACATTTGCAGATAAATGTTTATGATCTGATGTACTGCCTGTGTTAAGACACGTATGTGGCTCATCATATTGGCTTATCTTCCACCGACTGTCATCCCTCAGCTTTCTTGCCCATACTCGCCAATTACAACCACTAGATTTTCTCTTGCAAATCCATACAAATGTCTTTTTCCGAGACTCTTTTGAGCAATACTCGTAATTATTCTGTATTGCATGCTGTTGGATTGCAAGCTTACATTCTTCTTTGCTGGTAAAAAGCATACCTTTATATAAGCCATCACCATAATCTATCATGTTTTCATTTCCATCTGGTACCTACATTGCTTCAAAATCTACAAACTCATTTGAGTTGTAGCTAAAAAAATGTGATGGTACATTCATGACTGCATTATTACTTACAGTACATGCCTCCCCCTCATGTACTCAAAAAGCAGAATGTTCAGAGTTAGAATCATTTGATTCTTGGAGCATATTTTCATCGCTTTCATCAGACTCTTCTAGTGCATCATCACTGTCATCTTCCTCAACATCTTTGTCATCTTTGTCCTCTTCAAAAACATATGAAAACATTGCCCCTAATCCCTCTGCATCATCATGTGCACTTGCATTATTGTCTTCTCCATTCCCATCTGCATTCCCTTCTCCATCATCCTCATTTATGTCATCATTTGTTGTCTTTTGACTAATACCAACATAAATCTCAAAAAATGCCAAATCCTGTCTAAACATATCCATATGTTGAAACATTCGTTCTACATCATTGTCTTCCAATATTTCTGCCTTTTGGTAGACAACTCCATTTACCACTCTTACAGGTACCCTAAATATTATTGAGTTGATAAAATATTGTTCACAATCTATATTTGTGGCTGCGTGAACAATGTGAAGCATCTTTGTGATTTTCTGTACAAGCTGAACTTGGAGCATACTGCATTGCCCATTTATATAATTAACTCCATAGTCACGGCGTATCACTTCACCTCCCCAGTAAAAATATATTGGTATCGATTCAGCCATATCTATTAGCATTATATATAATGAATTCCAAACAAAAAAATAAAAAAAAAACATTAAGTAACAATATTTATTTATATTAATATCAGTGTAATTACTTTTACTTTTTCACAATATGCTAAAAATTAATTTGTAGCATAATCTGTATGACTGACATTTTAAAATTTATGATTTACAAATTTAGATTTAGGATTTAGGATTTATGATTTTCACATTGTCAAATAATTCCACTTTCTAAATCTGCTTATCATTCTATAATTTATACAAAATAATCATTATACAAATTTAAATTCTAATATTATTTTTATTCTTTCATTATTATTATTTTATAATATATATATATATATATATATATATATATATATATATATATATATATATATATATATATATATATATATATATATATATATATATATATATAATTTATTTTTGAAATAATAATAATAATAATTAATAATAATTCTAAAGATTTGCATTTTAGGGCTTATAGTTTGGTCATATTTGAAAATTAATTCCACTTCTTACAACAAGTTCATTTCATCAAAATATGACTTTTATTATGTTAAAAAATTAATACTTTATATAAGTTTTTATACTCTTTATATAATATTAAATATATATATTATTATAGTATCAAAAAAATTTCATATTTCATTAATTATACTTAACCGAATTAATTATTAAATTCATTAATTATATTATATGTTAAATATATAATACAATTAACTGATATATAGTAAATTAAGTTAATTTATACTCTTTTATTATATTATTAAATTCCATTAGACATTTTTATAGTTTCTAACATAAATTATTATTTCGCATAAAAAATTTATTATTACAAATAAATTACTTTATTTTATTTTCAAATAAATTATTATTTCGTATAAAAATATTTCAGTACAAATTTTTCTTATTTATTATACTTATTTTTTAACTTAATTAATAACATATATAATATGATATTATATATTTTTAATATTATCATAATTTAATCAGTTTTCTTAATTCGTTCACTATTCAATTAATTGAGCTAATCAAATATATATTAGTTATATATTTTAATTAATTAATATCGACTAAATTAAGTTCTATTATTTACTAATATTACTTGAATTTATTAACAACTATTTTTAATCTTATATAATTATATTAAATTAATTAATATTTTATAGTGACACATTAATAAAATATTTCAGTACAAATTTTTCTGATTTATTATACTTATTTTTTAACTTAATTAATAACATATATAATATGATATTATATATTTTTAATATTAATAACATAAATAATATGATATTATATATTTTTATTATTTAAATTTAATATACTTTAATTGAGCTAATCAAATATATTACATATTAATTATATATTTTAATTAACTTTTCGCCTAAATTAACAAATATATATTTTAACAAATATTTATAGCCTAAATTAAGTTATATTATTTACTAATATTGCTTGAATTTATTAACAAATATTTTTAATCTTATATAATTATATTAAATTAATTAATATTTTATGGTGCTTTTAAAGGGAATATTTATTTATTTATTTGTTTTATTATCTTAACACTTAAATAAATTACAATGTTTAATTTTATTTTATATTTATATTTCAAATAATTAAGAGGTGAACTTGAAAAATATATTAACAAATTTCAAGCAATCATTTTATCCCTAAAGACTTTTACATACAAAAAATAAATATTATTTGACAAAAAAAAAAACCTATAGAATACAAATAACATATATAATAATCAATATAATATGTTGTCCTAATATAATTTTAAAAATAAAAATTACCTTTTCCATAGATAATATCTTCAAAAATTTGAATATTGTTATAATCACCTAAAAAATAGCAACAATTATTTTTCATCAATATTATTTTTATATATTATAGAAAATAATAATTTGCTGAAATTAATTAAAAAAAATTTATAAATTACTTCAAAAATTTAAATTAATAATATATACATTTTTTTTCCTTCTTCAAGCTTCTTCAATAATTAATACCAATCTTTCATAGCAAAAAAAAAAAAAAAAAACTGAAGCAAAGTTGAGAGAGTTGTGAGAAAGGAAGAAACGCAGTAAACAAAGTGAAATGAGGGAGAGAAGGAAGAAGAAAGGGCTAACAGCATAATAATTTCTTATATTACTCCCAGCCGTTGGATCTCGAGAATCCAACGGCTGGGGTGCATAGCTCTAGTTCGGCATTTATAATGCCGAACTATACTGCAGTCCCCTACACACTGCACACTGTACGGATGGGCTGCACACTGCACGGATGGGACTTAAGGTCTGACTACAAGTTGTCACAAGTTCGGCATTTATAATGCTGAACTAGAGCTAGTTCGGTATTTTAAATACCGAAGTAGGGTACAAGGTCCCCACACCCGCACAATACCAAAGAAAAAATGCGTAATAAACACTAATTCGGTATTTTAAATACCGAACTTGTTTTTACTTCAACTAATTTGGCATTTAGAATACCAAACAATGCATATTTAGGTAAATATTTTTTAAAATAGCATATTTTGGTATATATTTTTTAAAATCTACACAGTACGGTCAATTACTCGAGCAATTTTGGGCCAATCCTCAGCCGTGTTGTTGTTGCATCTTTCTGAGAGTTGGAGGCAGCCAATAATAGATTAATTTGATATGTTGAGGTCGCACATCCAGTCTGGTAAGGATATCAAATTAGGACATTACCGGATTCGAAATTGATTATAGTAAAAATCTAGAGAAGGTCGACTAGGAGAGATAATAATAAAGTTAGTCAACTAAATAAAAACTTGAGCCAAAAATAAGTATAAAATTTTAAGTGGCTGGATTAGAAGCTATACCTTCATATTTGTGTGTTCAGACCATAGGTTTGATAAGTGAAAATCAACATTAGATGCACCCTTATTTTGAGGATTACCTAACTACAAGTAATTAAAATATAAGAACACTCATCCATTTACCTTCAAAAGCGATAACTTCAAATAAATTGCCATAGCTCTAAATAAATTGCTTCAAAGAAAAACAAAAGCCAGGAGCTTTCTTACTTTCAGAAGGCTAAAAGACGACAATTTACATTATTTACAAGGCTAGAAAGCAATCCACATTCCTGCTTTGATTTGCTTTGTAACAGAGCACAATCAAGTCAATTTTATTAAGTCAGCTTTCTTACATGATAAATTATAGATAAAGCATGCCAATAATGGTTCAATAATATAAAGCATACCTGTTATGGTTCAATAATATAAAGTAAGTATGTATGCATTTATAGGTGGAAACTTGAAATTATGGGCATTTCAAATCACATTATGCATCTACTAGGCATATGTGGGTGTGTAATGACTTACTTATTGAATATAACCTTTATAGGTGTAGCTGAACATGTTTTTGTGTGTAAATCCTTGTTCTTTTTTCTCCTTAATCTCTTATCCAGCTAAAAAAAATCCATCATTTCTATCAATTAAAAATCACAAAATATAATTGGAAAAGCAACATTTAAATAAAGGGACTAAGTTTTTGACTAAATTTTCTCAACATTTCTCATCAATAACACAATAACCAAAATAAAAAACACTAATCTGTTGAATCATTGAATACAAATATAAAAAATAAAACTAAAACCCACAAATTAACTAACAAATTAAAAGAAGAAATTAGGTTACTTTAGATTGAGCTTTTTGTGGATCATTGAGACAACTCCCAAGAATTTCAGCGAATTTAGGGTCTCTATCATAATTCTTCTCTTCTTCTTCCCTCCCTCTAAATCTACTCTAAGATGAAAATTCATTTTCACCATCACCACCATCATCATTATGATAATCACCAGCAATCTCTTGCTCTTCTTCAATCTCCTCTGCACATTTTGGGTGGTCTTTCTCTGAGCAAGATTCTGTTTAGAACCAAAGAGTCAAGCGTCGGTTTGAGTATAGAAGTTCTATTTTGGCAATGAAATGATTAGAACTAAAGGGAAGTAGGTGCAATGGCGAGAGAATTGATATCTCAGTGTGGACTAAGGATAAAGAGAGGATGAACATGGTTGAAAGATAAGCATGTGACTCTTGAAAAATGAGCTGGCTTGCGAGATCGTAGACAAGGAAACCATCGTCAAGGAAGAAGACGGAAGCGTTACTGATGGTGAGGTCAGTCTCCTATTTGAAGCAAAAATTTCTCACCCACAATTACTCCTCCACCCATCTTCTTCTTCAATTTTGAGAGGAAAGAGTGTGGCTAAAAAGAGAATAAACAAATGTTTTACTGATTTAGCAGGTAACCGGCTACAACATAGCTGGAAAAAAAGTCAAGTGAAGATTACTTGAATTTTTTTCAAGTAACCGTAGCAGGCACCATAAAACATAGGAGTTCACCAGAAAAAATATCAAGGATAACCTAAAAATACTTTTTGATTCAATAAGCTTTGAAAGTACAAAGTTTCTCTATAACATGATATGGTAATAATATAACATCAATATTGCCATCAAGACATCTATATTAGTGATATATATATAGTACTTCATGAAAACATTAAATGATTTCTAATATAATGTCTGAAATTTATTTAGTAACAAATAATTTAGCATGTGCGTATTGTTTTTCTTTAATGTTAGTTTAATCGGTAAGATTTAAAATTTGGCGTTCACTTCTATCTTGTTAGTAATTAGATTTGTTCTCTTTGGGCCAAAAAAAAAAAGAAAATAGATTTGTTCTCATTTTAAAATTAAAATATAAATAATAATTTTTCTGATTTATGAACCATTTAATCTATTTTTCATAAATTGAATATTTTAATAATTACATACAATTTATTTTTCTCTCATCAATTAAAATTTGATTTTAAGAATTAACAATATCAATAAGAAAAAAATTTTATTTACTCATGTTTACACCAGCCCAAAGAACTATAAGGCCAATTTAAAAGATCATCAAGTAATTAAGGTCCAGTCGTTCAGAATCCAAAGGAAATCAAAAACCCAAAAGTTCAATTGGCAAGAGCTAAGAGTTTTTAAGAGTTCACCAATCCCTATATATACCCTCATAAATGTTGATTTGAGTACCACTAACTTCTATACAAATAAATTCCCTCAAGATATAGATTTCTAGTGATCTTGTTATTATTGATGGCAAGTTTGGCCTATACACACTCATCTTTGGTTGATGGTTTTCAAGGCCTATATACCAAATCACTAGAATTTGGTAGCTAATGGTACATGATACCTAGATATTTCCATTTTCAGGTTATTTTTACTGTATTCAAACCCTAAATTTGGTGTTGATGGGACATTTCTACCCTATATATGTCACATTTAGGTCACATCTTGTCTTTTTATTCATATTTGTTCTTCATATAGAAAATACCAAGAATTGATACTATTTGGCTGTTATTTCGTACTGTTTGGCTATTATTTCTCTAAAAAGTATCAGCTATTTTGCAAAGTTGGTATCAAATTGAAGCTGGTGAAGAGAGGATTCCAACGCATCTTGAATCGCTTGAATCGGAGCTCGGATGAGAGAGATATGGCTGTTTGAATTTTTAGTCGTTGGAGTTCGTTGGAATTCGCTACAGTCAACTTTGGGATGCTCGTTCGGCGCCGTCTGGTGTCTGATCAGAGTGATTTTGGTCCCGTTGGCTTTTTCTAGATGTTAACTTTCTAACCCAACTAGCAGTGCATCAATCGGAGGTCGGATGACAAAGTTATAGCCTGAAAACCACCAACTACTCCTTTTCCTCTCTCTCTTCTTCTCTCTCCTTCTTCCTCCTCTGCCACTTCTCCTTTCCTTTATTTCTTTTGTTTCTTCTTTATTTCCTACGTTTGCTAACATATATATATATATATATATATATATATATATATATATATATATATATATATATATATATATATATATATATATATATATATATATATATATATATATATATATATATATATATATATATAATACTAATTAATAATAATAATAATAATTTACAACATCATTGAAAATAATAATAATAATACTAATAATCATCATAATAATAATGATAACAATAATAATTTACAACATACCTTTATTAATACTCAAAATACAATTCCTCCAAAACCCACATTAACAATATCATAATAATATACATATATAATATTGTAATAAAATTACCATTAATAATACATATTCAAATTGTCTAAATATTTATAATTTAGTAAAATATAATTCCAATTCTTACTTTAATAAGGAAAATAATAAAATATACTTTTTAATAAAATATAACTTATAATATTTACTTAATCAAATAAATAAAATAATAAAATATTATCATTCCGTACAAAATATGATTTAATAAAATAAATGAAAATTCAAGGTGTTTCAATCTTCCCCCCTTAAGAAAATTCGTCCTCGAATTTTCAAATACAACACGTTACAATGACTTCTCCATCACACTTCCACTGCGCACTCTTATACACAAAACCGAACCCATAGGCAAGGTAACATAAAACAAAACAATTTCAACAAGACATAAAATTACACACTTAAACCTCCAACAAAATCCTTCTAATACCAATATCTAATCTATTTTATTAAATCTTACAGCAAATAGCTAATCATTCCTTATTCCTATACCTTGGTTTAATCACAGCTAACACTAACACAACCTTTGATTTCACATTCAATCAATCATAATCTTAAACATATCTTATCTTTAAGCCCTTATCAATACTAAATCTAATATTAATGCCTAACTTCTCACTTCCATTTACTATTTGTTACATCAACCAGATAAGAATTCAACAGATAATTCTAAGTTAATACGACTCTTAATATTTCATAATTCATTTCCAGACTAATATTTATGACTTAATCTCTAATAATCTCGATGAATATTCTTATGGCTAATATCTCACCAATAATATAATTTCCATTAGATTTAATCGTGAGAATAACTCCCATAGTAACTTCCTTAAGCATTTCATCAAGTAAAACATATCAATACTTAATAATTGGCTTTCCACTCTTACTTGCTTTAACTAATTTCCTCAATATATCACCTTTGTCAAGGGTTTCTTCCCTCCAGAATAGTCAAAATGGTACCTATCAGCATATATGCATACTTACTAATAAATATACAAAACCAATAATGATTCCATTCATTTCAACATCCCTTAAATTAACAAAGTCATCAAGAAATTCTATTAACTCTAAGCATATTTTATACCATAAGTAATATACTAACCAGTAATTCACAATTTATTCAAGACTTATTCCTTATCTATAAAATACTTTAACATCCTTGCTTAAACAGTTATTGTCTCCCAACCATATACATTTAACCCATAACCTTATCTTATTTCGAAATTTCCATCAACATCTTATGATCTTTCATATTCCTAATCTTTCTATTTATTCACATAAAATCAATAAATTCACTACTCTTACTGACACTCGATAAAATCTCCATGCAGGATTTACGTCTTTCTTAATCTATGCCATTCCATTTTGATCTCAACTTAACATATATACCTCATGAATATGCTCAAATAATAACTCTACTTATGGCATTCTAAAATTCTTTTCCTTAATAAAAATCAATACTTAGTCTTTTCCACAATATAATATAGAATCTAATATCTCAAAATATTGTCTCATCCCGAGAACTTAAATTCACTTCAGGTATATCCAAAATTAGTTAAATTTGCAAAACTATTTAAAATCATTCGTAGTAATTAAAACATTTTCACTTTTATTTTAGAACTCAAGGTACTGTGTCTAGGGATGCTACACCATATGCAATTTTAATGCAATAATCAATGAAGGACATGATGTATGAATAAGGACTAATAACTTTATGATGCGTGACTCAACAAATGTAGATAGATAGACAGATACACTAGACACGAGTATAGAGTCCTAAAATAACAAACTTTCAAAACTGGTGTTAAAATCATACTTTAAAATCAATTATCCTCTTTAAATTCATTCAAAACATTTCATTTCCAATTCATTTAATTTTTATTTTTTTTTGAACAAGATCATTTATACCCTTTCTGGATTAAGTTCTCGGGGATCCTTAAATTCAATTTATTATATTTCTTAAATTCTAACTAAAACCATATCACAATATTTGTTCTATTTCATTAGAATATCCCAACTTAATAAACCTTATGATCAACAAATTAATTTCACTTAAATCTATGAACTCCTAAATCATCACAGGCATTAAGAATTATGCAAAATACACCCAAACTTAATTATTCTTATATACAATATCAAACATAATTTATACAGAAAAAGGGATACAACACCTAGGGTTACACACCCTTACTGAAGCAGTGTCTCTAGTCCCGTTACCTGCCTCAACAAGCCTCCACACATCACAACCAAGAGGAAAAAGAAAATTATTTCATCACAATAAGGAAAAGAAGAAAATATACTTATACAGATCCAGAACCCTGCAACCTAGCAGGTCTCATACCACAATTATCACTAACTTCCACAACAAATTTCTTAACCTATCACTTCTTGATAGGCTCATGCGAGGGAGACAAATTCATAACATCATCACCATCATCATCATCATCATATTGGCTAAAGAAGGCGGTCTCATCAAATTCAGTAGAGTCTGAAGAAGGCTCCATAAGATGAGTCCAAATGTGATTAGTGAGGTCAAACTTATCATCATTAGGCACTATGGGCTGAGGGCCATCTCTCCGGTACAATTCCTTAAGACAATTCTGATCCCAATCATCCAGAGCATTATTAATCTCACAATAGTACTCAGGAGAGAAATCCCACCATGGAGCATCAGGTTCACTAGGGGGTCACATCTCACGCAAAGGAGCATTGTTTTTCTCGCACATAAAGTGCTGGAAAGCAGTAATCTCATCGGAATAATCAAAGACATCCTTATAAAATGAAAAACAACAGGACTTATAGATAAGACCTTGAGGATTCACAACCAAACGAGTGCCTGAAAGATCGCTTACAGCCGTATAAGGACGATGAAAAATCAGCATAGTTTGAACAGTAGGACCATTTGTCTAAAAAGACTTACCCAAGCTCGTGATATGAAATCTCATCCACTGGTCCAAAGGGTTAAACCAACGCAGAAAGGTAACCAAATACAGGTTAACTGCATTGTTGCCATCCAAACACTAGATATACCGCAGAAAATGGAAGGGCTGAATTTCTATAGCAATATGATAGAGATGAAGGAAATACCACAGAAAGCAAAGAAATTCTTTAGGCCATATCCAAAATGAATCCACTGTCATATCCATGAAAGCATATGGCCTTAGAAAAGGATAGTCAGGGTGGATAGTTAGTTCCTTCATAAATTGAGAACTATATTTTTGGATGAGACACGTTTGGTACTTAAAAATCTGTTCAGAGGCTAAATTTTTAAGGGCTCTTTCAGAGATATTGCTTCGAATCTCTGGGGAAAGAGTTTGGTAAAGAAAAGGATCAGGTCCAGGGAGAGAGGAAGATGAAGAGGATGCCATAAAATTAAGGTGATATTTAAAAAGGGTAACTATTAGGTCAAGAGAAAATTTTCAACTGAGGAAGAAAGTTAGAACTAACTGATGAGTTACCTAATACCTGTGTCTCCAATAAATAATGAACTCAACTTCCTTACAGACAAAACTACAGTAACTATCCTCGAAAATTGGTTTAGCTAATAACAAAGTCTTGTCTGGATATAACTGATGAAACCAGTCAAACAACTACAGCCCTCAACTCTATTTAAGGTGACAAATGTTCATTTGCATGTGGCGAAAAATAATCAAATCACTTCACGGGATAAACAGAAATGAGGCAAGCTAGGGCTTATCTTATCTTTTAGGTAATAGAGTACTCCCCGTACAACAGAATACTAACAAAAGAAATCTCCAGACCTGATACTCTAATAATCAAGAAAAACAAAGATATCACTTACATGACCATAACTCTTATACTTCCTAACTGATAATCAACAACTGTATTAAATCTTAACAAATAAGCATTAAGCTCACTAATAACAAAAATCTCATCATTACAACACGTTAACGCTGAATTAGAAATAAATGAAACTCAAAAAGACAATTAGAAATCCTACACTCCGCATGTTACAGAAACAATGACCCATAACACTGAATATATTAAAAGTCACAAGATCTCCGCTCTGATACCACCTTTGTTAGGGGCATACTCCCCCCTGGGCAACCAAAGAGGGTACCTATCAGAGCACTCAGCGGACATAGCCCATCCGGGCTAGTCCGGGGGGACTTGAGCTCCAAGGCAGAGAGTCACACTTCGCTGCTGATCATGCGCGAGAGTTCCTCGGAATTGGGAGAGGACGAATCCCTTTACTCTGATACCACCTTTGTCACACCCTGAACCTGAGGGCACGTGACCGGCACTAGGACACAGAAAATGCACGTGGCTACCAGTGCCCGTAGTAAGCCTAACCCAAAACACATAGCAAAAAGCCCAAAACTGAAAAGGGCTATGGGCCCAAATAGAGTTAAGCAGATCCAAATAATATCAACACAATATAAATATTCTTGGGCCAACAATTCATTTGTCCATATATTCCAGACAGTAGTAAATTACAAAAAAGGTTCTGCTTAACCCAAAGATTACAGCTCTTTAAAATACAATACTGAATAATAACAATGTATAAGTACAAAGTGTAACATTGCAGAGTTCTAGAGTTACAATTAAAAATGTACATCTATTACATGTATTTTTAATATCCCATTAATACAAATCACTGCCGAAGGAAAATTGGCAGTCTACCCATCCTTCACCGGCTCATTCTCTTACCTGAAAGCAACAAGATGAACAGGAATGAGCGTTCGACTCAGTGAATGATACCAACTAATATATTAAACTGGTATCCTACAAATAGATTTCTAATGCACATGCTATGCACTATGCCACAGAAACAGACAAATTATCCAATCAAGCAAGGATGGGGTATGATCCACAGCACCACACTGATACTCAATACTCAATATGGGGAGCCGATCCCCCTACTCTAGCTCTCTGAGTCCAATAATTTGTCGCTTATATCCAAGGGGCCCGGCCGTCACTGTTCTGTACCACGCAGCCCTAACCCGACTGACAGCGGCCCTAGCGATGAGCAGGCCCAGCCAACATCCATCAGTCATAACTCATCTTCTGAATCCATCATAATCCAAATCATAGCCATAACAATCCCATAATCCTAGGTGGTACTGTATCCTCCCGACCTCCATCCATCAATCACAACATTGTATGGCACAGAATACAGAATATCAATTCATCGTTCATAGTCAAATGTTACATGCTTAGATATGCAGTAATAATGCATAATATACATATATATACACACAGCAATGCATATGAAGTGGAAACAGGATAATATATCAGTGAATACCACTCACCTAGTTGATGACACGTCCGACTAACTTCTCTCGGAAGTGCAACCTTTGACGATAGAAGCCAGAGACATTGATTCTAAATAACAAATGATATCATTAGAATAAGAGTGACTCACTTATCAAGACATAGGTGACAGACTATTGAGATCCTTGCTGAAATTACAGCAACATCTCACTTAGCTAAAATATTACCCAAAATCAACAAAAACATAACACTTCTAAAAGAACCTCAACAGTCCACACAACCTGATACACTCCAGAGACCCCTCATGGTCCTCCCAACTCACAATCATCTTCATAACTCAATAAGCAATTCCAACTTATCAATTCATTAACTACTAACTAAAATCTAATAAATATAACTCAAGAATAATTGAAATTCAAGGGATCCAGGTTTACCCTTGCAAAATTCAATGGTATGAACGTCGAGGATCACACCAAAATGATGAGATAGAGCTGCTGAGTTGAGGTTGCCCGAGCGTCGCCGGAACCCCACCGGCGCCACCATCGTCCAACCACGCGCCACCGTGGATGGTGGTCTTAGATGTCAGAACTTATACCAAACCACTCATCACAACATCAAGAGCACAAACATACCCTTTACTCTCCCTTACTTGCCGTCGATCGCCGGAAGTCGAGCTTCAAAGTTTTAGCATCGCATCCTCTGATCTCTTTCTCTGGTCAATGAAAATTTGCAAAATTGGTATCAAATTGAAGCTGGTGAAGAGAGGATTCTAATGCATCTTGAATCGCTTGAATCGGAGCTTGGATGAGAGAGATATGGCTGTTTGAATTTTTAGTCATTGGAGTTCGTCGGAATTCACTACAGTCAACTTTGGGACGTGCGTCCAGCGCTGTCCAATGTCTGATCAAAGTGATTTTAGTCCCGTTGGCTTTGTCTAGATGTTAACTTTCCAACCCAACTAGCAGTGCATCAATCGGAGGTCGGATGACAAAGTTATAGTCTGAAAACCACCAACTACTCCTTTTCCTCTCTCTCTTCTTCTCTCTCCTTCTTCCTCCTCTGCCACTTCTCCTTTCCTTTATTTCTTTTGTTTCTTCTTTGTTTCCTACGTTTGCTAACATATATATATATATATATATATATATATATATATATATATATATATATATATATATATATATATAATACTAATTAATAATAACAATAATAATAATAATAATACTAAGAATCATAATTTACAACATCATTGAAAATAATAATAATAATACTAATAATCATCATAATAATAATGATAATAATAATAATTTACAACATACATTTATTAATACTCAAAATACAATTCCTCCAAAACCCACATTAACAATATCATAATAATATACATATATAATATTGTAATAAAATTACCATTAATAATACATATTCAAATTGTCTAAATATTTATAATTTAGTAAAATATAATTCCAATTCTTACTTTAATAAGGAAAATAATAAAATATACTTTTTAATAAAATATAACTTATAATATTTACTTAATCAAATAAATAAAATAATAAAATATTATCATTCCGTACAAAATAGGATTTAATAAAATAAATGAAAATTCAAGGTATTTCAATTCAGAAGATGATGTTTGCTTGGCCAAACTTAAAGCTGGAGGTGCATATGAGTGTTGGCCCTTAATAAGCCTTTGGTCTTCAGGAAGAAGGTTGTTGAGCCCAACAAGATTGCTAAAGAATACTTATTTGATCTTACCAAGGTCGATTATATTTTTGATTGCTTGTTAAAAGATAACTAAATTACTCTCTCAGCCGGATATATCATCCCGCCTTATGAAGAAGTGGCTAAGAAAGAATATTCAAATGACATAGTTTCTTTAAACACAACACCAACAATTGCATTATTTTCAAGAATATAATACAAAAGGCAATCAATGAAGGTCAGCGTTTTTTCCTCGGGAAAGGCAAGATGCAAGTAGAAATCAATCCATTTCCTAAGGGGATAGCTCCTGCAACCTATGTTGTACAAATTAACATGATTGATCTCAAGATCTTTGAACCTAAGCAAAGGCAGAAAAATCCAGTCTATCGGCTAAGGGAGAAAGTAGTCATTCAAGGAAAAGCTAAAGGCAAAAGGCCAATTGTTGAAACTATTATGTTGCCTAAGATTGTTGAGGAAGTTCAACCTTTGCACGAATTAGATGCGGTATCTAAAGCGTCCCTTGTGTGCTTATCTTGGAAATCCAAGTTGCAAGTTATGAGAAAAGGAAGAGAAGCCGAGCTGGTTCAGGAAATACCTATTCAGGTACATAAGACTATGATTAGAAGACATGAACCAGCCTAAATAATATAGCCAAAAAAGCCACCTGAAAGACCAAAACGGAGACACTGAATAACTTAAAGTCAATCAATGGTCCAAAAGTAATTTCAGGGGAATCAAAAGTCAATTCCTTCCCTTCGAAACTCTAGTGGTTGGGTCTCAAGGGGGGCCCCTCCTTAAGCTCCAAGGGTTAACAAAAGAGAGAGGCCTCAAAGTACATTCAAACCAAGACCTCAACATATAGAAAAGTGGGAGGAACATTCTCCTCCTAGAAAGAGACAAAGTGTCTTTAATAGACTTGGCCAAAAGCAAGAAAGAAGGTCAATGCTAATCAAAACCTAGAAGAGGAGGCTCCAAAGGCAAAGACAAGCTGAAAGTGCTGAGTTGGTTGCCTAAAAAGGGAAATTAGCAACTTCAAACAGCCAATAAAAGCAACTAGCAAACACTTCGGCCATTGAACAAGTGGAACGAAAGCTCTAAGCTCGAAATGCACAAAAAGCAATGGAGGCTGAAGTTCGGCTACAAGAAGATAATGAGCAAAGAATGATTCTTAAAGCCAAGTTGTATCCACTAAAGATAGGACCTAAACCATACATGGAGGAAACTGAGATGTTTGATAAAAAGAGAAAGGGTTTGGGTACCTAAGAAAGATCAACCTCAAGAAGAGCTAGAATTGCCAATTATAATAAAAGCCTTGGAGGATGAAGACTGGGCCATGGAGGATGACTTATTAAAGAATGGATGCTTGAGTTAAAAGGACCTGAGGATAATGGTGAAACCGAGCTTGTGAAAGCCCTATTTCTATATTCCAGGTATCTTTATTCAAGGGGAAATATCATAATGGTTACTATCTTGCTGAATGATTTTTTGTCTAAGCCTGGCCAACAACCAATTTTAGATGGAGACATTTTGGAAGCTGAACCTTTTGAGGAGGGTGAAGAGGTCAATAATCAATTATCCTAAAAGAACCAGCCATGGCTTTAACGCTTTAACTAATCACATTTGGCCCCTTTATATAAATGTTGAAGTGAATGGGATCCCCATCAATCGAGTTTTGGTGGAAAATCGGGCTAGAGTAAACATCATGCCATTAAGACTTCTCAAAAAAAGTCAGTCTAAGCAAAGATAATTTGGAGAAGACAGATGTTTTAATGACTAACTTCACTCGGGGAAATTCGTCCTGAAGGTATATTTATGGTGGATGTCAAGAATAGTTATAGTATTCTTCTTAGCTGTGATTGGATCCATTCAAACAAGTGCATTCCTTCTTACATGTACTAGAATTTGATCTTGTTTAGAAAAGGTTATGTGGAGATAGTATATGCTGATGCAAACCCATTCAAGGAGGAAGTGCACATGGCTAATTCCTTATTCTATGAGCCTTAGGCTTGGGTTATTAAGATTGTGTCTCAAGATGGCAAAAATGCAAAGAAACAACTTAAGCTCACATCTTTGGACCAATGTAGAATCTTATCAAATGAAATTTTAAAGCCTTTATTAGTTCGACCAACTTGTTGAACATCATCCTCTCACTAAATTGTTATGGATATGTGCAAGCTCTAAAGGAAGGTTTTGAGAAAGATAGAAGGGCTCTTAAAGGAGTGACAAATAGTTATGGCCGAGTGTATTTATAAGGATGAAGAACAAGATCTGGTAGGGTAGTTACAGTTGGAAGATTTAAAAATGGCTTCCCAAAAGCTTTAGGACGAGCCAACTGAGGTTTAAGACCCATTGAAGGAGGTTAACCTTGGTACCAAGACCAACCTATGACTAACATTCATTAGTGCTAAGTTAATACAAAGTTCGAGGCAAAGTTTGTCAGAATTTTGAGAGAATATAAGGTTTACTTTGCTTAAACATATGATGAAATGCCTGGTAAACACTGGGCTTTAGTGGAGCATTGATTGCCAATCAAACTAGGATACAAGTCATTTAAGCAATCCATGAGACAAATGTCTAAGAAAGTGCATGAGTTACTCTGTAAGGAGATCAAGAGACTCCTTAAAGCAAGGTTCATAAGAATAGCCACATATGTAGAATGGCTCTCTAACATCATCCTTATGATCAAGAAAAATGCAAAGTTGAGAATTTGTATGGACTTTAGGAACCTGGACATGGCAACTCCCAAAGATGAGTACCCAATGCTAATTTCAAAGATGTTAATAGATTTAGCTGCTTGCAACATGTACCCAGCTTTATGGATGGGCACTTGGGTGATAATCAAATCAAAATCATGGAGGACGATGTAAGTAAGACTACTTTTAGATGCCTAGGGCTGATTGATGCATATGAGTGGGCAGTTGTTTCGTTCAACCTAAAAATTACTAGGGCTACTTATCAATGAGCCATGAACCTCATCTTTCACGACATGATTGGAAAATTGATGGAAGTATATATTGATGACATAGTAATTCGGTCCCAATAAGAAGAGGAGCATCTAGCTAATCTCTAAAAGGCTTTCGATCAAATAAGAGAACATAAGTTGAAGATGAACCCTCTCAAATGTGCTTTTGGAGTATCAGTTAGGAGTTTTCTTGGCTTTTTAGTCCACCAAAAAGGGGTAAAAGTGGATAAAAATAAAGCAAAGGCAATTATTAAGGCACCACCACCTTGAACTAAGAAGGAATTACAAAGGTTGATCGGTCAAATTAACTTCTTGAGAAGGTTCTTGCAAATATTGTGGGCAAACTTTGGTCATGGAGAGGACTATTGAAGATTAATAATGACAATGAATTCATTTAAACTAAAGAACACCAGGCAGCATTTGATGAGATCGAGGCCTATTTAATGAAACCTCTATTGATGACTCCTCTTAGGCTGAATTAGCCTCTAATCTTATATATTTTAGCTTCATAGGATTCCATTGGGAGTATGTCAGCTCAGGAGGAAGGGGGTTTTGAAAGGGCATTTTATTACCTTAGCCGATGTCTAACGGCAACTGAGGTTGGATACATATCGGTGGAAAAACTATGCATAGCCATTTACTTCTCATGTACAAAAATGAGATACTACATGTTGCCTGTGTTGATCCTAGTTATTAGCAAGACCGATGTAATCAAATACATCTTGTCTTGATTGCTTTTGAGGAATAAAATGGGCAAATAGGTTATGGCTTTATTGGAATTTGCACTACAGTATGTACCTCAAAAGGTAGACATTGGCCGACTTCCTAGCTCATCACCCTACTAATGAAGGGACAACAGAGGAGATTAATTGCCTGGCTAAGTCTAGTTGGCAAATGTGGTTTGATAGTTCAAGGACAACAAGTTCGGCTAGGGCAAGCATAGTTATCACTTCACCTGGGAACATTTCTACCAAGTTGGGATTTGTACTCAACTTTCCATGCATAAATAACCAAGTCGAGTATGAAGCTCTAATTATTGGACTTGGGATTCTAGCAGAACTTGGCACCTAATCAATTGATATTCAGGGAGATTCCTTGCTAGTTATTAAACAAGTTTTTAAAGAATACAATTGTGAGTCAATAGCTCTTTGGCCTTATTACAATAAAGCTATGCATCTATTGGATAGTTTTAAGCATTTCTCTTTAGAATATGCTTTAAGAGTTAAAAATGAAGAAGCTAACTAGTTAGCTCAGGGGGGCATCTGGTTATTTAGCTTGGTTTGATGAAGTTCCTTTGGAATATAGTCTGATCTCAGTATTGTGCATGAAAGGGATAGATCGATTAAAAGAACAAGTAATGAAGCACCAAGGCATATTTGTAATAGATCTATTAAAGGATTGGCGAGTTAAGATTATCAGTTACTTAAAGGATCTGTCCTCAAGGGTAGACCATAAAATTAAGCTGATTGCGCTAAGATTTTGGGAGGGTCAAGGCAAGTTATATAGAAAGCACTAGAGTAGAGAGCTCTTCTTATGCCTCAACCCTAAGGAAGCAATGTTAGTAATGGCCAAGGTCCATAAACGAGTGGCTGGGGCTCACTAATATAGCAAAATGATGAGGCAACTTCTTGAACAAAATGGTTTTGGTGGTTGAGCATGGAAAAGAAATGCTATGATTATGCCAAAGGGTGTGAAGCTTGTTAGAAACATGGACCGATCTAACAAGTTCCAACTGATGAGTTACATTTGATCATAAAACCTTGGCCATTTAGAGGATGGGCTATTGATATCATTGGTAAAATTTACTCACCACCTTCCAAGTAGCATTTGTTTATCTTTGTGGCGATCGATTATTCTTTTAAAGTGGGTGGAAGTAATGCCATTAAAGGTAGTTGTGTACCCTCAAATTTGTACCCTTAGGATTTAACCACAACTTGACATTTGCTAAGATTAATGAGCTAAGCAGAGCCCGTACGGTAGTCCCATTAGCCGGTTAGCTGGTAGGGGTCAAAGGGGCAGTGCCCCTTGTGGGGTGCAGGGTAGCACCCTATTGAAAAATAAATTTCTTGAAACTTGCACCTTCAAACGATTAGCACTCAATTACAAACCATAAAATCAAACTGGGTTCAAATCAGATAAAAAATGGATGAGAACGGGCTAAAAAATGAGCTGCAGCAACCTGTGGTTTGGTTGCAGTAACTCGCGGCTGGCTGTAATTACTGCAACCTCTGCTGCGGTAGCCAATTCAGCTTTGCGATTACTGCAAAGTGCTTTGTGGTTATCGTAGGATTCAATAAGTTTCTGCACCGTGTTCTGACTAAATCCCACACTAAAAAATCACCATTTTAAGCCTCTAAACTCCCCCCATTAATACCTGACACCTCATAACAACTTCCACGCACAATTATATGCTTCTATACTCGCCTTAAAGCTTTCTAAACCTTATTCATAACCTTTCTAATCATCAAAATCCTCTTTCTAAACCTTTAAATCTCTAAAACTCCATTCCCAAACTTCTTCCACCACCTCAAACCTTACTCCCAAGCTTCCTAATCACCTCAAACCTTATTCCTAAGCCTCCTAATTGCCTCAAACCTTATTCCCAAGCTTTTTAATCATCTCAAAACCCTATTCATAATCCTCTTAATCACTTTAAACCTTATCTCTAAGCTCCCTAATCAAGAAAAAGGTACAACTCAAGTCATTTCTTTCAAAGGGAATTCGTGGTTCTCAAGCAAAGGTGTGATCCAAATCCCTCTAAGAAGAGCTCATGCCGTTTAAGAGTTCTTCTTCCAAAAGGAGTTCTCATGCTATCCCTAAGGAAAGGTGGAACTTAGATCCAGTGCCAAGCTCGCTCCCTATGTTTCTCGCTGTCAGAAGCCAAAGGTAAAAGTTCTTTCCTTTTCCTTTTCAATTTCAATTTCAAGATCTAAATCTAAAAAAATCTAATTTTTGCTAATTAAAATCTTACCTAATTAACAAATCTCTAAGCCCTTAAAATCAATCAAAACATGATAACAAAGGTAATGACTTAAAAATCCCTACTTTGCAAGAAGGAAGAACAGCATGAGGTTTGATTTCCATTCAAAGGGATACATAAGCTTACCATATCTAAGGCATTCAACTCTACTAAATTAACAACTTCTTATCTCTATCACCTTCTTCAAATAGTCTATGATCGAATTGTTTTTCTTAAATAAAAGTCTAACTTTTAATTCTTTTTATTATAATTATTTTATTACTTTTTTCTTATTTTAGTTGTTTATATTATATTTGGGGAATGTGTGCTTTTCCTAGAACCCATAAGGGCTAGAGGAAAGATCACCTAATTTTGAAATTTTGACTTGTAATAGTTTTAAGTAGTTTTCCTTTATTTTTCGCATTTTTGTTATTGTTATTATCTCAAATAATATTTGTTTCATGCATCATATTATATATATTCATGCATACATAAAAACTTCTTTTTAAAAGCTATTGTGTATTTAAGCTAAACTAATTTTTTTGTATTGTTTTAATCAAAACCTAGTCCCCAAGCCCTCTTTGGTCATTCGAGGACTAGTACTTTTCCTTGGGATAAATGGTATAATTTTGGAGTCAATCAAATTGGGTTTTTCCTTTAATTTTTCCAACTAAAATAAACAAAATTAAAGTGGCGACTCCTTTTGCAAATTACAACTTATAAAATGCAATTTTTTGAACTCATAGCGAGTTCCATCATGATATTTCTCCAAATGAGCATTTCGATTCCCTTTTAGCGGATTGGATAGGTGCTCGGGCAAGGCGTCATAGTAGTCAACCAACAATCAGTTATTAAATTCTTCAAGGAATATATACTTCATCGTAGTAGTTTGTCTCAGACAATTACAACCAACCAAGGAATGATTTTTACTGGAGATAAAGTCAAAGAGTTTTGTAGAGAATGCGGCATTAGGCTAATTCACTCTACACCATATTATGCTCAGGCTAATGGTCAGACCAAATCAATGAACAAGCTAATCAAAGCAAACATCCAAAAGATGGTTGATGACAATCCAAGAGTTTGGCACGACTTACTAAGTGAAACTTTATGGGCTCTTTGAACCATATTGAGAACAGCCACAAGGCCAACTCGTTATAAACTTGTATTCACCCATAATGCAATGATTCCTATAGAATTGACAGTGAAATCCCTAAGAAGAAAACTTCAGGATGGATTGATAGTTGATCAATGTAATAAAGATATGTTGTGCTAAAAGAGTTGGATGATCTGGATTATGATTGGCTAACAGCCTTAGACCGAATTCAAGAGCAAAAAAAAAAAAGTAGAATGGGCTTATAATAAAAGGGTTCGGTTAAAGGAGTTCAAGGTGGGAGATTTGGTATGGAAGATTATATTTCCAATAGGCTCAAAGACACCTGAGCTAGGTAAGTGATCTCTAAATTGGGAAGGCCCTTTCGATATCAAAGAGATAAAGAGGAATAAAGCATACCATTTGTCTACTCAAGATGGTGAGTTACATGGCCGGTCAATCAATAGCAAGTTCTTAAAGTTGTATAAACCATCTCTTTAGGAAGGGGTTGACAGATCATTGATCAAAAAAGAATCACCTATGTAGCATGGCTAAATTGTTGTTTTAAATTTTGCCTAGAATGAATTTATTATTGAGGCTGAGCATAATTTGTGAAGTTTGACCTAGGATTTTGTAATGAAACATCTTTTTATGGCAAGTCGAATATGCAATTAAAAGTTTGGTTTTATAATGGTTGTTTGAATTTATTTTTTTAGTAACTTTAGATCAATTGTATAGCTGTATGTAAAAAAATGGTGAAAGCAATTAATCTAGTGGGGTATCTCCAAACATTGATTAAATTAGTCGTAAAGATTGCAAATATATGTATATCAAAAATAAAGTTGTTCAATAACATTCAAAATCAGCCGAAAGGCCGTATATAACAAAAAAAAAATTCTCAAAGGAAAATCAGCTCCATGGCTGAGACATCAAAATCTTATTGAAAAAGTTGGCCGCATGGCCATAATTACATAAATTCAACGGTATATTATTACAAAGCTGAAAAAAGATCATCAAATATTTTTTTGATTCTAGCTTGATAAGTTTGAGCGACTGGAAGTTGAGGCTCTATGGCTTGTACTGCTATCGAAAAGGCACGTCTGGTGGCACCGAGTTCTTCCAAATCAGATCGAGTTTGCCTTACAAACTCTACATTTTGTTCTTTCAACTGATCTATCTCAAACTGTTGAGATTCAAGCTTGCAAATTTTGGCCTTCAAGAGTTGAATCTCAATAATAATGCGTCATTTTTGTTCGACCAACTCCTTATTTTTTGAACACACCTCCATACCAAAATTCTTCATGCTTTGGATTTCTTTATTGGTTTTCATTACTTTTTTTGAAGTAATTCTATACTGGTCAACAATCACTTGAGCAGTTCGGTAATTTTTAGTATGAATGGATAAATCTCTGAAAGGATTTTCAATCATGGTTTTGGTACCCACGTGACAATTTCACTTCAAGTTTGTTAAGATAAAATGAAGGGGTTGTAATAAAGAATAAGAGCCACAACTAAAAGAGATATAATAGAGAATACCTTTGGAGCCCGGTCGACTGGTGGAACATAAGTCTTGGGTTGAATAGACTATTGGGTTATAGTCTTGATGGATTTTGATTGATCTTTGGTCGGCTGTGGAGTAATTTAAGATCTATCACTTTTCCTTGACTTCCCGTTGATGAAAGGGGAGTGGAGCCTGAGCCTTTTAGAGATGGAATTCTTGTTTTCAAGTTGAAAGCCTTGTTCCTATTGGCATGCTTGAAAAGATGTACATTTTCAATTAAAAAAAAAAACTTAATTTTGCAGTTTACCTTGTACTTGAATCTTTTGAGGGTAGGTTTGGTAGTCTCTGGCTCTTGTAATTTGCTAGGGGGAAAAGGTATCCTTTTAGGGATGGCCTTCGTAAAAAACATAGAATAAGTTCAGTTAAACACAAGCAAAGAAATAGAAATAATAGAGAGGATATGTACTCAATAGCTTAGGCTATAACTAAACTATGTTCACGAGCTAATCATCAATATAGCAATGGGCCCAAGCAACTTGGTTGCTAACCTGCTTTTGAGTTTGGCGTAATAGGGGGCCAGCCATACTAAAGGGAGCATTTGGAATTTTCGGCCAGTGAATTTGAGGTACACTAGTTTTTAACCAACCAAGACAAACTATGATTTTTCTTAAACATTGAAGAAACTGATCTTGGTCTAAGATATCTTACCTCAATTTGGCAATCTTTTCCCTTTTTATTAAGGCCTTATGGTTAACTTCAATTTGAAGGTCAGCCTGAATCTGATTTATTTACCAATACATTTCATTCGAATTTAAATAATTATATTTGATGTCATTTGTTCATAATTGATAATTTCAGGAAGATGCATGCCTTTTAATTTGGCCGATTCTAAACCCTGCATGACACGAGATGAACCAATGTCATATTAGGCAATAAAAAAAGGAGTAGTAAAATCTTGTAAAGCAAAAAGCTCATCCACAAATTTGTACATGTATCTTTGAGTAGTACTAGTCCACCAATCTATATAGAGCTTAGTACAATTGGGAGAAACATGCAAATCCGCGATTTCAAAATCGGCCAGCCTCTCCTTATAGAGAGCATTGATCTCTAGGATCAAGTCAGTATGGACTAACAGCCAATTCCCATGACCGTAGTTAGTAGAGAAAGCAGCTAGGAAAAGTAATCCTCGAGTCAGACTAAATTTTCGAGTGCACAAGTTGGGGTGGTACACTTCAACGCCACATTTGTTGTCCAAAAAGATGCTGAAGTGTAGGTCCTGAGTAGTTAAAGTGCTAGCTCAAGACTCGACCCATTTGTCTAGAATGATGTCATTAGCTGGAGAAAGTCTTTATATCAAAATCAAGTCCATTCAGGGCCAAATTTGGTGAGACAAAAAGGGCAAAAAAGGTTTACTTGTCTATGCTTGGTAGAATAAAAGAAGTAGAAAACTTGCTTAAATTCAAGATTTTTGAAAGTATGATTTTGAATCCATTGACCATAGCTTAAAATAGTGCCTAAGTTAGGTTTGGATGAATGATAGGAAAGCTCAGGGAAGTATGAAAAAGCCAAAATTGAACCATCCACATTGGTCTACAAATGGTTCCAAAAGATTGGGGTGAACCACCATAGAAAAACGTATTGATGGCTTGGTATATATGAGCTAAAATATAAGGGCCGAGGGCAAGTTTAAGATTGGAAGCAAGGACGATAGCAATTTTTAAATGCCCTTTTGTAATTTTAACCAAGGCTGCACAGAGAATGAATTTGCACAACTAATACAACAAAAAAGCAACATGTTCCTATTTGCTAGGTTAAGGATCAAATGACCGATTTTTCAAAATGAAGTTGCTATGGTTATAAGAAGTTTTGTCGAAGTCAATATCGACCTGATCATATTCGACTTCCAAAGAAGTGTCAACAAATTCACTGATTAAATGGAGGTTAAACAAAACAGCCAGGTCGAACAAAGTAGTTGACATAGGGCCAAAACAAAAAAAAAAGACGTTGCTTTTGGCTGACCAAAACAACAATGAAGGAATCAACAAATGTTTTTGAAAGAAAATTTTAGTCTTTGTAAGTTCCAAAAGCTCTAAAATGCCGAGATTTTTCCATTGATCATAAAAGAAAGGATAAAATCGGTCGAACCAAGAAGTGTAATCAGATGGGATGGTCAGCCAAGACCGATGCAAGAGTTGAGAAAATTTTTGAAAACAAACCAAGGTAGGATATGCGTACTAAAAAGAAATTTTTCAAAAACACATTTACGTTCGATAAGAATAGGACCGCAGATCAGGATTAGAACCATTTAATACCTTGAGAGAAATGGGTTCATTAGATTCGACCATCATGAGAGAAATGGGTTTAATGTCATTTAATACCTTGAGAGAAATTTAATACCATTTAATTCCTTTTTCACTTGTATCAAATTACAATCCACTTTCCTTTGTAATAGAGTAATTAATTTATTAGTTTCCTAATGCACCCTTATTTATTATACATTTTTATCAAAATGAGTCATTAATTTTAATGTGTCAGTTAATATTAATAAACAGGTATATTAGGAAAACTTTAGTAAAATTTATTGATTTAACTCTATTAACTATATTCCCATTTCTTTGTCATAGACGAGGCAGGAATTCTTCATCGAGTTCAGTGGGATGGATTTTTCTGAGCAGATCAAATTTTGCTATCTCTATATCCACCAAAATTCAATAACTAGAACGTTAATATCACACTAAAAATATAATATTTCATTGAAAAAATTATTATTTTTAATACATTATTACTTATAAAAATTAGAAAATTTTATTGTTTCAAAATCACCATTTTCTAAGCTATAAAATCCAAAAAATAATTTTTCAAAAACATTTTAAATTCAATATCAAATCACTTTTCCTCTTAGTAGTTATTTTGATCTTTTATCCTCTTAATGCATACATACGTGTGGACGCAGTGAGCATGTACGTGTTATCCAATCTTGTATCGTACCCTTACTCAGGTGATGTGTCAATTAATTTCCATGCAAAAGGCCAACTGTTGTAAGACGTGGACCAACTCTGATGATAGCTTCCATAAAAAATAATAATACATACATACAAATTACAGAAATTAGTTCCATGCCTATCCAAATCTTTCATATTAATGCCCAAAAAAAAAAAAAAAGGAAAAGGGCCTAAGCTACAACTAATGTCTTCAAAATCCACCACCAATGCTTCATCACCACCACCATGGGATGTTCTTGTTCTTGTTGCTGACCACCTAGACCCCAAAACCCTAGCAATGGCCTCATGTGTTTCTAAATCATGGTACAGTTCCATGTCCTCTGATCACATATGGCAGCCTCTTTCAACCACCCATTACCCTTCTCTTTCTCTACTCAAATTCACCAACCCTTTCATCCCTTATCGCCACCTATTCACTATGGCTTATACCGCCGCCAAACGCCGTTTAAAAACCCCTATTAAACCCCAACTTTCCTTGGAAGATCTCATATTTGTGATCAATATAAGCAGCAAGAATAATCATCCTGTTATTAATACGGCCAAGCCGGGAGGTGAACTGAATCACCGGAAACAAATGTTTCGGTTTGATGTTGAAATAAATTATGAGAGTTCATTAACTGATCATGAGGCATTGGAAGATTTTAAAATTTCGTGGAATTTGGTGTTGAAAAGCTGGAGATCGATTTTTACTATGATGGATTGCGAAGGGAAATTAGTGAGATTTGGTCAAGGTGGTGAAGGGTGGTTCTCGGAGGAGCTTCCATCTTCGGGGTGTTGCTCGAGTGATAAGGGGAGTGGGATGGTGGCAGATTTGAAATTAGGGTTTTGTAGTAGAAGAGAAGAAAATGATGAGAATAGGAAAATTAGGGTTGAGAAAGTGAGTGTGGGTATTTTGAGCACAGTCAATTGGAGATATGTTAGTGTTGATAATGGTCTGAGGTACTTGCAGCATTTTCTTTTACCATGAATATGGCCTAATATAATGATTATAAAAATACAAATTTTTTAGTTTTTTTATGATTTTATCCATTCTATTTTTTAATTAAAAAATGATGAATTTTATTAGAATTTAATTTAGCTTAAAATGAAAAAAAAATGATATGGTTTAAAGTCAAATATATCACTATATATAATATTATATTGAGAGAGTAATCAATTTGAGAGAAAATTATTAGTAATGCAATGAATTTCAATCTTAATTTATCATAATATATAGGCTAACATTGCGAGTAATTACAATTTTTTTTTTCCAGAAAAATAGAATAAAAGGGATAGAACTTGAGATTTTAAGAGTTTATTCTAGAATAAAAATGTTATATTTATAACGATAAAATAAGCAATAAAAAAAAGTAAATTAAAATAAGCAATTAAATCCTAATCAGGAAAATTTTATTATTTATTCCTACTGATCTGTCAAGTTAGATTATATTTAAATTAAGGCTTGCTTCAACCGCAGATTATTAATTTAAAATTTTACAGATCTAATCAGGAAAATTTTACAGCTAGTGGTGGCAAATAATTTAAAATTGAAATTAGATTGATCTAGTGGTTTCAAATAAAACTAATTAAAATCAACTATTATTAATCACTAGACGGCATGGATACCGTCTAACTTTAAACAAGCAATTGAATATCCAATCGTTGCCCCGTTACATTTGATAAAACTAAAACTTTTATTCTAAGAATTTTAATAAAATAAATGTATATTTTACTGAAATCAGCACATTTTATAAAACTAAAATTAACCCTTTTTTTTTTTTTGGAGGGGGGGGGGGGGGGGGGGGGCGGGGGCGGGCGGCGGGGGGGTTGTGTGGGGGTGGTTTGTTAACCTTCCATTAATTAAATAAATCCACATCTGGGCTTCCAACATATCAAGATCAGCATTGAACCCATTGCCATGGTTAACATATGAGCAATTTATATCGCAGAGCTTTTGACAACAATATACGAAACATTTGTGAGATCCCAAAAAATGGACCTAACATCTTCAACAATCAGATGATAGGGTGAATTGATGACTTCTGAACTGTTGATGGCTCGAATAACTTGTCCATTAAATTCACAAATAACGTTTGCAATATTGTGATCCTTTAACCAGTCAGTGACAGAGTTAGAAATTGAATATGGGGAGGCTCAACTCGGTCCTTACTGACTAGTAAGGGAAAAAAATATCATTTATTGACTCATTTATCTAGAATTTGGTATTCAATTTCATAAGGAATCGAGCAAATTAAATTTTGGCTTCCTATTCAATCAATTAGGTAGCTAAACCGCCGCCTCCATAAAATCTCTTTGACCTGTCAAAAAATAATTTCTCAAAGAGATCGCTATATAACATTGGTGAAGCTAAAAATATATACGAACTTGTATTGTTCGGCTATGACTTCTTTTAACCACATCCTAAATCTTTCTTAAATATGATATTTTTATTTATGCTTCACTTCTCAAACAATACAGTTTCAGGTAATCAATTCTCAAATTTTAACAGCCAATATCTAGATCTTTCATGCATCCCATCATGTGGCATTAGATTTAACTAAGTACAATAGTAGAATTTAATAGTTCTATAGATCACTAAAAGAATTTAATGAAATAGCAACACCAAGAAGGCATCTCTAAATTAATAAATGGTGTTTCTAATACAAATAGCGACGCTGTTGTGATGAAATCACAGCGTCGCTAAAAAGCTTGTTGCTAACTAGATTTAGCGGCAAGGAGTCCCTATTTAACAATGCCAAAATAGTGTCACTGGCTAACAAAATGATGTCGCTAATTGAGAGACCAAATCAGGGAGACCAATCATAAAATGACACCGTAGTGATGCATCTCCATTGCAGTAGTTTAGTGACACACATTAGTGTCACTAAAGTCGTTGCTAAGGTTTGACATCTTATGTTTTCTTTTTCCTTGCTATGACGCTGTTTTGGTGTTGCTAAATTTAGTGACGTCAACTTTTCATTTCAATGTCATTGTTAATTGGAGTAATTTTATTTTTTATTATTTAATTATATTAAATTTAATTAATATTAAAATTAATATAAATCAAGTTAATATAAATAAAATTTTCAATTATAAAATTTAAAATAAACGAAAATGTAAATATTGTACATTTAATGAAAATGAAAATAGGTGTAAATGTAACATTTAATATTCACATAATAGAAAAAATAAAAGAAAAATTGTAATCCAAAATTAACATATATCAAAAAAAAAATTATCACTCTAGTGGATGTGGTGGTGACTAAGATTGGGTCTGAGGTGGATAAGTAGCATCAACATCCATAGTTAGGGCGGCTAGAACCTGCTAATATGTATTCTGCATAAAATCGCTCACTAATGCAATCACCCGATCCATTGGTTGACGTTCTAACTCCTTTGCCATCCGACTTTGCTCTACCAATTTCTCATCAAGCTCCTTCTTCAAATCTTGCAGTCGCTGATCAATAGAGCTGACTATGTCTATTGATGTGAAATTAGGTGCAAAAAAGTACAGTGAAGCCTTCCCACGGATACCGTACACCCTCCTATCACCTGGCTGTGCCCATTACTCTAAATATAAGCATCTCAGTGCATCAAGTGAAGGAATGGCATTCTCTTCATCTTTAGATAGCTAGGACAGTTCGAAGAGCAGTTAATCAACACGGTCCTATATTAATAAATAATTTTCAAAGTTAATAAGTTCATATATATATATATATATATATATGAAATTAATAAGCACAAAAATAAAATTTAAATATATAAAATTATATATGAAATATATAATTTTATATATTTATATAATTTTACTATATATTTCATATATATTAAAATATATATGAATTAAATATAAAAAAATAAAAAAATAATATAAATAATTAATTAAAATATGGAAATTATATTAATAAAAATTCTTACAGAAACTTGTTTGCCGCAGTTGTCGACTCAACCACCACCCATTTTCATGTGCGTGTACTTGAATAATTCTATTTCTCCAAGATTCGGGATCCCGCCCAAGTTTCGCTGTCTAAAAAAATAATGGGAATTAAATTTAAGGTATAATTCAAAGCAAATAAATAAAAAAAATTGAAAAATGGTATATTATCAATCTTCTTCTATGCTCGTCGTGGGAAATAGAGTTACTTGTATGGCGAGAGAGACCACTACTTGGAGCTCTTTCTCTATTTTTCAAATCAAGGAGGCTATCTGGGAAATTTTTTTATAATCCTCACTATTCCAATTCTTTTGCCAATCTTCCCAAACAGTCTCTAGAACATTAGGTAGTCTTCCTTTTCCCAAATGGCACATTTTGGGCATCATATCACTGTAGCACTGTGCAACTAAGTGATCAAATGCGCTCATAATAGCTCCCTCGATGGCGGAGTCCCACTCATAAGTTTTATGTTAAAAACAAACAAAGTATATAATTCTAATATGATATAATTAATATGCAAACTTTCAAATATTAAAAAATTATTAAATTTTACTGACTTTTCAATAGATTTCCTCTATAAGTTGAATAAAACCCCCTAAAAAACAAACAAATTATATGTTCCCAATATTCAATTTCACTCAAAATATTCACAAAAACAAGTAGTAATTGCTAATAATAATTAATATGCAAACATGCAAAATTTACAAAATTTTATAAATTTTACTGAAATTTCTGCAAAGTCTCCCTTGTAAATTGAATAAAACCCCTTGAAAAAATAAACAAAATATTCACAAGAACAATTCCAATTTCAATTTCAACACAATCTATATATATTCTAAGTTCAATCTATAGAGTTATTTCAATTTCAATCTATATATTCCAATCTATTTATAATTTCAATTTTGATAAGCAAAACGCAATATACATTTCAATTTCAAAACTATATATATATATATATATATATATATATATATATATATATATATATATATATATAAGGATTGATCAAATTTTATTGAGTCTGATTCATAATGATCATTTATCAAACAATGACTCTGATTATCAAATGATTGAAGAGCCGGGAGCAATTTATTTATGATACTTAGTCAACATTCATAAAAAGTATCTAATGAATTATGAGTTTCATACACCCTGTTTAGCAAAAAGACGAATATTCTTTCCTTATTATCAGACGATCACTTATTTACAAACCACGTGTGGGATAAATAGTTTTCATTTCCCATTTCATGGAAAACCCTCCGTTATATATATATGTGT